>QAOA01006679.1:293425-391595 GCA_003255065.1 Cercis canadensis | reverse complement strand
AAAAAAATATCATTGTGTTTTTTTTCTTCTTTTTTTTTTTCATCCTAATATATGTACCTTTTAAGGGACAACTTATCAAAAAACAAAATATGAATAATCTCTTTATTGTACCAAAGAGAAAAACTTAGGGAGACTCAAGCTAATTATTTAATTACATTATTTTTTTATATGTATATATATTTCTTTTTTGGCCTTGTATGTATAGTTATTTGACTACATTAAACTTAATTACGATTTTTTTTCATAAAATAATTATAAAATTAATTAATTATATTACTAAAGCTAATGAATGTTGAAATTGGGCCATAACATCATACTCGTACATGATGCCAATTAGATAGTGTGATTTTTTAGAAAGCGGGTACATGTGACCTCCAGGCCCCACGAATAGGATATCACCCTTCCCTTAAACTTTATTTACAATGATGTCCTCAGGACATAAGAATGAACTAGAGTTTATTCAATGTAATTTATGACTTAATTGATTATATTTTGTTATTAAATAGCAATTTTTTTTGTTTTGTTTTGTTATCTAATTCAAAACCTTATGTAAGATGTTGGTTATATGTAAAATCTTAGTTATATTTAATTTATCATCAATTTAAAGTTCCTTTTAACTCCAAGATACAACACACTGAAATTAGTATATGCATACTAACAAATGCTTAATGGCAACTTGATTTAACCAATTGAGTAAATTTTTATTGAAAAATATCATGCCATTTAAATTATTAATTGAATGAAATAAAAAGTAGCTAGATGAGTATTCATTAAATTTTAATATTAAATGTCATTACTCTAAAATTTGACCGTTGTTTTAACAAGGTCGTCGTTGATAGATACTTGAAGCAGACATGTGCGGTTCTGTAAAATGTAAATATATCTCGAAATCGAAGGGAACAAAACTATTTCCAACTGTCACATACCCTTCTCTCCCTTTCTCTCTCTCTCTCTCTCTGTTGGTATCCCAATCTGCTATTCTGCTTCTCCTTCGCTTCCTTCCATTTCCTCTTTGTAAACAAACACAATCAAATACCTCACTCTTCCGAGCTCTCTCTCTGGCTGCGCATGTGTTCTCTGATTCCTCAGCAATGACACCACCATTTCTTCTGCTTCTCCTCCTCCTCTTCCACACCATCACCACCTTCACCTCCTCTGCTTCTCTCCCTCACCCTCCCACCCCTTCACCCACTTCATCCCCATCTCCCCCTTCTTCTTCTTCAGCTTCTTCACCATCTTCTTCACCCACTTCATCCCCATCTCCCCCTTCTTCTTCTTCACCATCTTCTTCTCCTTCAACTCTTGACCCAAAGCAACTCAGAGCCCTTCAATCCCTCAACATTCCCACCTCCAAAGACCCATGTTCCAAACCTTCCTTCCACAATGCCACACTCTGTGACTCTTCCAAACCCTTTCGCCACATCATCTCTCTGCGTCTCTCTAATTGCTCAAGCTATGTCGCTCTCTCCTTCACTGCCCTCAAATCTCTCTCTACCCTTCAAAGCCTTCAGCTTTTGAACTGCCCTGTTGCCCCCATTCGCTTCCCTCCTGAGCTAATCGCCTCCCTCCGCTCCTTCACCGCCGTCAATAGCCTCCGGAAAGTCTCCGGCGTTTGGCTCTCCCGCCTCGAGAATCTCACCGATCTCACTGTCACAAATGTGGCTGTGAAAGCTTCTGGGCCTTATGTTATACTCGGTCACATGAACAAGCTCAAGACTATAACGATTTCCCACGCAAATCTCACTGGTTATCTTCCAAAATCCATCCATTCGAATCTGACCCACATTGATTTTTCTGGGAATCAGCTCAAAGGAAGCATACCCACTTCGATGACAATGCTGGATAGCTTGGAAATTTTGAATCTTTCTTCCAATGCGTTCAGTGGCGAGCTTCCTGCTTCAGTTGGTGATTTGATTTCTCTCCAGAACCTCTCGCTGGCTTCGAATTCGTTCTCGGGAGCTATTCCGGACTCGATTTCGGCGATTCCCGGGTTGGTTCACATGGATCTGAGCTCGAACCAGTTCAATGGGACAATTCCAAAGTTCATTTCCCAGATGAAGAATCTCAGGTACTTGAATCTAGCTAACAATAACATTCGTGGGGTTGTGCCTTTCAACTTGACTTTTATAAAGAGATTGGCAGTGTTCAAAGTGGGTGGGAACAGTAATTTGTGCTATAACCATACGGTTCTGTCTTCAAAATTGAAGCTTGGCATTGCTCCTTGTGATAAGTATGGCATGCCTATGTCTCCTCCAGCATCAAAGGATGCTTCTGCAGATGTTAGCAGTGATGACTATGATGACAGTGATGATGATGGTAATAGGCACAAGAAGGAGGAGCATCACGGGCCAAATAAGGTTGTTCTTGGTGTCGCAATTGCTCTTTCTTCCATTGTCTTTCTCATTGTTTTCTTAGTTCTTCTCTCGAAATGTTGCCGCTGAAGAGGAAATTTGGTTTCTGGTTTTAGAGTTTAGATTAGGAAAATTGGTAATTTTGAGTTGAGCTTTGCTAAATTTATTTATTATACACTGGTTATAGACTAGGGATAGAGAGGGTGCATTGCAATACCCAAGAGGGAAATAGAGAAATATGGGAAGGATGAATCATGAATCATCTTTTTTTTTTTTTTTTTTTTTTTTTTTTNTTTTTTTTTTTTTTTTGTGCTGTTTTGATCTACTGCTTGTGCAAAGTGCAGTGAGTTCTTTTTTTAGTCAAATGCTAGGTTTTGCCACTGTATTATTAGCTCCCATGGGCAAAATGGGGAGACGGGGATATGGGGGTTGATGCAGTATCCTGAAAGCTGTATTTTACTTGTGCTATAAGCATTTATTTGTCACACTTTTCATTGATTCAACATCTTTTCTGACCCAACTTGTCTTCTTATTTAGTACACTACTCTATATATATATATATTCTCTTTATTTTTTGTTTATTTAGTTTTGTTGGGAAAATAGTGTTTATTTGCTTTATACTGTAACTCAAGTGGTGGAGCACTAGTTTCCTTCACTTGCAATCTTCCACCTATACCTGATGTTTTTTTAATTGTTTTCCTGTTTACTTGCAAAAGAATAAAACTGTCTACTGCTGCTTTCTTCATATTTGACTTTTGTCAAAAATCATCCAATCTAATAATTTAAATCACTAACTAATGTTGCATTTGGAGCACATCCGGAGAAATCTATTATGAAAATTGGTGTCTGCAACAAGTTCTGAAGCTAACTTCCAACAAGTTCTATATTTTTGTACTGTACATTTGCGTACGTCTTGAAAATTAAAACTTTATAGAGAAATCCTAATTATGCACCATTAGTCTCGAATTTAGAGTTGTAATTAAAAATACAAAAAAAAAAAAAATGCATATTGCAATGCTGTGCATTTATACGAAATGTAATATCTAAAGTTTTGTTGGATCTAGTTTAACTCTAATGTTGCCAAATGTGTAGTATGAATTAGTGTGAAGTAATGTGTAATTAGTAGAAACTTTTTTACAGGATGCCTCCTAAAACTTTAGTCAACAACTTTGATATTGCACTGTGCACACCTATGTGATGTGCAACTAGACATTTCTCTTTATATACTTATCATTTGTATATAGATATGTTACAAGGAGTTTGTATGACAATGTTGACCCTTGTATTCATTTTGGGGAAAATAGCTATATGTAATGTGACATTTATTTTAGGTTTTGCATATAGGTACGGGTAGAGTGACGGTTCTATTTGTGGGCACAACTTAGTAGAAATTTTTGTTTAGCCTAACTAAGGGAAAGGGCCAAGACGCAACTTGATGATTTGATTTCGTGAGTGGAAAATCATAATGAATGTTTGTGGATGGTCATGTCTTTGGGGGGTCCTATTATATGACCCTTGCAAATGTTATATGGTTGTATATGAGCTGTGTCCTACCATTTAGTATCCTAATTGAACTTCTATACAATGTTTCCAAATTGGATTGGATCACTCAAATGAACTATACATCCATCATATGTCAGCTTTATTATTGTTTTTTTGTTTTTATTACACTTAATTGGGTTAATAAAATGTTAGAACATTTATCAAATAATTTGTAATTGAGTGATATTGAGATTGTTTTTAAGACTTGTGGGTTTTGTATTCAAATTTAAAATCAAAACCAAAAGTACAAAAAAAAAATTAGACCATCTCAAAAATAAAAAAAAAAATAAAATTAGAGCATTCTACTAAAACTTCAAGATAAAAGACACATAGGTGTCAAGCTATACTAAACTTTTCTCCAATTTACGTCTTCAATCATATGTAACAAAATAACCATAATGTGTTTGGATTGAATAGTTACATGTTATAACAGAATAACAAATCCATACCAAATAATTGGTAACTAAGTATAATTGAGGTTGTTGTCAAAAATTAGGAACAAAAAGACTAAACGTGCTCTGCTTTGCGATGTTTAGAATTTAGAAGGGAGGGTAGGTGAGTGCGGCGGGTTTAGTCAATCCATGTTCCATGTGGAGGGCGGATAAGTAGAGGCAACAGGCAGCTCTGTTTGCAGTTTCCTATAATTCCATGATGCTCCATACATAGTGGTGGAAGCTTTGGAGCCAATCCCTAAATGGCAACCTTTATGTCTTCGAAGAACGTTTGCGTTTACAAAATTACTTTCATTTGATGATTATTATGATTACGGGTGAATATGCCATGCCAATTAACAAACACAATAATTATTGGTCAATTCATGGAAATTTTGAGAACTCAAGTTTTAGTACTCAGTAGTCACCCACTAAATTTTTTTTTAGTCACCAATCAATAATTTTGTGTGATTGTTTCAAAAATCTTTTTATACACTATATTAAACAGAGTGTGTAGAATAGTTTTGTAGGGAAATCATTGATAATAATTATGTCAAATGACTAATTTATTGACCAACATGGTATGAGAGGCTGTTAACTAAGTGGACAAGAATCTGATTATGACTCTCTCTATTTTTCTAATTAAATTAACTCTCAAGATAGTAGAAATTTGTACACGCTTAAGCATTAAAAAAAAAAACTGTAAGTGCTTTAACGTTGATTATGTTGAATCAGTTCCATAATGGAAAGAACTACATGCCCTTGAACTTCACAGCAACACGTTAGCAATTCAGTGAATCTCTTGGGTGGCTTCCACATGAAACCATGCTCGTACTTCAAAAACAGTGTGCAGTTTTTCTTGATTTCCAAGTATTGTGCTAGAAATTGCTGTAACCATTCTTGCTTTGATTCCTCTCTCATGATTAATTATATCATTAATCTCACCTCTCTCTTCTTTACTAATGTTCTTTTTTAAAAAAATTGTACTTGCATTTCATTGCTTAGAGGTTAGAGCTGCATCAAGATCCATAAAATATTACGCCACAGACGAATGCCATAGATACATAGGGTATCCATGATAAGTAGTGATACTTATAAACTAATTGTTGCATTTTATTTAATAAACTGAATTTGAATAGACCAACCTTAGATTTGTACATTATCTCACATAATATGGAAGATTCATTTCTCATTCATAATTGACACATTGACAAAATTTACACTTTACATGCCTCTCACGTGTTTGCTAAACCTCAAAGGTTCCTTTTTTCTGCCATCTTAAACCTCAAACTTAGAGTCCTGATTATGCCTACTCTTGATCTATCATCTTTTAGGTGAGTGGAGAATTATAGGTGCATCTTGTATTAGTAAGAAAACTATAGTTGTCTTAGTAACTTGCAATTACATGACCCCAGCCTTAATATGGTCGCTTACCACGCTTTAAGACGTAAGAACCCAAATAATATTATTTACATATTAGTTAGTCACACACTCTCTTATGTTAATATATTTAGCAAAATTTGAATTTAACAAAAAAAATAACAAATTAAGTGGGTTCGGTTGAATTTAGATTGTATCAATTATAACGTGAAGTAATTTGACACTAATTGGTTTGCAAGTAGGATTTCACTAAGAGGTCCACCTCTTCCTAGCTCAAAACCCTGAGTGTGGCCACTGTCCCCCTTCTCATGATGTAGAAAAAAAACAAAATTGCAATTTGTATAGCTGCCATTCAATGAAAAATTTCCCAATGATTTACCAGAAACCTCTACAAGAACATAAACCATCCTTGAAATGGTGAAACCGATTAGAATCTCTAAGTATAATCTCCCTCTTGCTTGTCTTTGATATGAACTTTGCCATCTCATGACAATCACCACATACTCGTAGATTCTTGGTGACCCTAATAGTCCTCCCAGCAGGCAAATTCAACATACCAAAAGCCATGGCTAACTTCTCACTGTGCCCACATAGAGCCACTTCCTTCTCCATATCATCTGCATTAATCAAAGCATACCTCAACTTAGGAGAGTAACCTTCATTCTTCATTTTCATTCTCAATTTCTTCAGTAATGAGTCTATCCTTTTAGCTTGAGGGTGTGAAGTACCCCCAGCAACAAAGATAGTAAATTTGCCTTTAACCTCTATCCAACTATAGCCCGGACTCTTCTTCAATCCTCGCTTACCAATCCTCTCACGTAACTTCTTCACCTCTTCCCACTTTTCTGCCTCTGCATAAATGTTTGCTAGAAGAACATAATATCCTGTGTTCTCAGGCCCTAGCTCAAAAACATGCTCTGCTACTTTTTCTGCTAGCTTCACATTATGATGGATTCTGCATCCACAGAGCAAAGCACCCCAAATTGTGGCATCTGGTTTGATTGGCATTCTCTCAATGAATCTGCATGCCTTGGATAATTTTCCAATACGGGCAAAGAGATCCACCATGCAGGCATAGTGCTCTAACTTTGGCTCAATATTGTATTCACTTCTCATGGAATGAAAGAATTTCCTTCCCTCATCCAGCAATCCAGAATGGCTGCAAGCATAAAGTATGGAAATGAAGGAGATCTCATCAGGCTCAATACCTACACTCCTCATCTCATTAAAAGCAGCAATCGCTTCATTTCCAAACCCGTGCATGCCATATCCCGCGATCATAACTGTCCATGAGATCAGATCCTTGTTGGGAATCATATCAAAAAGTAACTTTGCAAGAACTAGTAACCCACATTTTACATACATATCAACAAGTGCATTGGCAACATGAAGATCCGAAGAATATCCATTCCTCAATATGTGCCCATGTATCTCTCTGCCTCTCTCTAGAGCAGCTAGGCTTCCACAAGCCGGAAGGACACAAGCCATTGTGATGCCATCTGGCTTTTTTGCCTTTTGCATCTCAGCAAAAAGTTTAAGAGCTTCATTTGGAAGACAGTTTTTTGAATAACCTCCTATCATGGTATTCCATGACACAGTGTCCTTCACCGGAATCTGAGAAAAAACTAAATGAGCTTCCTCCATGTCTCCACATTTCGCATACATATCCACAAGAGCATTAGACACAGGCAAGCTTGAGCCCATGTTGTTTTTCTTGATGTAGTTGTGAACATCCCTGCCTTTATCCAATGAGCTGCCACAAGCACAAGCATGAAGGATGCTTGTCACAGTATAAATATCAGGGTCAACACCTTTTCGTTCCATTTCATAGAATAAACTGATTGCATCATCATATAGACCTTCTCTTACATAAGCAGCTATCATTGAAGTCCAAGAAACAACAGTTGTGTGATCCATCTTCTCAAAAACTTGACTCGCACCATTTAAATTGCCAGATTTTGAGTACATGTCTAGTAAGGTGTTGCTAAACATGGTTTCCCTGTTGAAACGAGCCTTTACTCCATAACCATGAAGTGCTCCACCCAGTGAAAGATTGCCAATATTTGCACAAGCCACAAGAGCATTGACCAAGGTAGCCAAATCCACATTAACCCCTAAAATTAGCATCTGAATGAAATATTCTAGCCCATTTTCAGAAAAATCATTCTGAACACACCCACTTATCATTGAATTCCACGAGATAACATCTCGGTTACTCAATTCATCAAACAGCTGGTATGCACTTTCAACTCCTCCACACTTAAAGTAAGCTGCAATTAGAGAGTTAATAACAGTGTTATAAGAACCAAAACCCAGCTTGTAAATATACCCATGCATCCTTTTACAGTCTCCTACCTTTCCCAACGCAGCTAGACACTTCAAAATACAGGAAAACGTATAAGAATTGCCTTCAATACCCAATTTGTGCATTTTCTTATAAAGATACAAACTTTCCCTATAATTCCCAACCTTTGCATATTCACTCATCATCATATTCCACAGAAAAACCTTGTCATTGAGAATCTGGTCAAATATCCTTCTCCCTTCTCTTAAATCTCCACAATTGACATACATGAAGACTAGTTTTGCACCTAAAACTCCTTCAACTTCTATGCCATTGGAAGAGATAATTGAATGAACCCGTTTACCATCTTGCAAAGATTTAAGCTCAGCACATAGCTGCAAGATAGAACAGTAAGTCTCTATCTCAAGCTCAGATTTTTTTAACCTGCTGAGCAATTCTATGGCACTTTTAAGATCACCCACTTCACAGAATTTGCAAATTCTTGCGTTTTCATCCATGTCTAAAAGGTTGGTGGTCTCTGCAAACAAGGAGGTAGAGCAAATTTTGCTACAAGGTACATCCAAATTCGAAGGTAACAGACATGTTCTTGAAGGTTGTCTGAAGAGGATTAAACAATTCGGAGTTTTAACATAGTTTTCGTTGATTTTATTGTTATGATAAGTAGGAGAGGTGGTGAAGGCGAAGCTTGGTATGCTTTTCGTCATTGTCAACATTGCCCTGTGGCTCTTCTCAAGCGAGCAAAGAGCGAGGGAAAGTTGAACTGAAAATTAGAAATGGTAAAGCGGAAAATGAAGTGAAGTGTTGTGTCTTGTAGCTAGCGCGTGTAACACGCGCCACAGAAAATTCAGAAAATTGTGGATGTGATATTTTGCCGGCCAATAAATGGTAACACCCATTTATAAAGTACAAGGAATGGAGGATCTCACTTTTTTATCCTGAGAAAAATGGAATCAGCTGGTTTCCATTCTCATCCTGTCTTTCGTTTTCCCAGGCTCTTGTATTTCAGCAAGCAGAGCCATTTGGGAAAATCTTCAATATCCCTCAAAGGTATTTAAGCTTCCTTTCTCAATTTCTTGAACTTCTTTTCCTTTCTTTTGACAATTCTCAATGAGATTTTGATGTTTTTCCAAAATCCAATGAAAATTGTCTCGTTATAGTAGAATAGTGGTAACTTGAGGTATTATTGGAAATAAATAATGAATTTTGCTCTGATTGTTGCTTGGTTCCTGTTGTGTAATTTTCTTTCCTTTCCATATGCTTTAGCGTGGATCCAGTAAAAAATTACAACTTGTCAAAGCCCTCTGCTTTTCCCTGTGGTAGAAGATTGCAGACCTTACTTAAGCAAGGTTTATCGTACTGTGTACACATAGAAATGGAGTAACTAGGATAATCACTACATATATTTGGCTGCTTTTCATGGCCAAGCAAAAAAAAATTGCTGCTTTCATCTCATATTCTCTTCTATTTTTGTGATGGCTAGTTATGTTCTAACGCTCATATTCAATTGATCACTGTTTGGTTTAGTCTGTTGCTTAGTATTAGATTAATATTCGAGGGTGGCTCTAAAATTGTGTGGACTAGAGACTGAGGACTATTCTTTGATGCAGCTTGTTAAATTTGGCAGAGATTGCAGTTGGACCTTCACCCCTTGTGTCCCACAAAGGTGTTTGTTGGCTTACCATTTCAAGCATAAAATTCGATGGAGAAGAAAGAGGTCAATCTCATAGAAGAAACTTTGCTTCAGGAAGTGCTGAAAAGGGAGAGGAAAACAAGAAACCTCGATCATTTGATGGTAAGGAAGCCAAGTCTTCTGACCAGGAAGAGATAATTGCTCTCCTTAGACGGATACAGGTTTCAATATCAAAGGACGAGATACAAGGCACTGATAAGAGAAGTTCTGATTCGTACAAGGAGAAGGCCTCAGCTGAGTCAATTATAGATGTTCTTCGTGAATCAGAAAAACAATCCAAAGGTAATTTACATGCCATTTATTGTGGCTGAGGAAAGTATTTGAATAGCTTTGACATGATTTGTGCTGAGTTTTAAACCCCACTGTAGTGTATGGTTCACGGATTTGATTTTTATTTCTGGGAATGCCAATCCCCAGAATGTGGTAGCCTGGGAATGTTTGATTAGCACTGAATATTCTGGGGAAAACTTCCCCTTTATTTTGTTCGTAAATCATCTTGAATTCTAATTGTCTAATTATGGCAGGTAAACTTTCAAGCAGGGAAAGAAAAAAGAACTGGACAAAGAGAAGAGGCATATCCAGGAAAGAGCAAGAGGTACAAGAGCATCCGCAAGTAACAGGCTTTAAGTTGACTCGGCTACCATCAAATTTTGTAAAGAAATCCCCAATTCCCTATCTATCAGCCCCAAGAGGAAGGGCTCTCGAGCTGTATAATGAACCATTACCAGCCATTGTGGAAAACACACAGGAACAATCAGAGAGGCTAGAGAAAATGAAACTCCCTGAGTTGAAAGAGCTAGCCAAGTCCAGAGGAATTAAAGGTTACTCTAAACTGAAGAAAGGTGAACTCGTCGAAAAACTTATATCCTAGATAGCAGTTTTCTTGACTGTCAAGGCATTAAAATCCAGATTTGAGGTGAAGGAAAAGATTAATCCCAGATTGATTGTATATATTTGTGGCTCAAAAAGCTGGTTTAGGAAAACATTTGTCACAGTGAGCCCTCACCTTTCCCTGCTCTCATACTTGTCAATGAGTTTGTTTGTCAAGAAATCTGTACTAGTTCTATTACAACTCAGATGTGATGTAATTACATGTATACTGTTCCTGTTGTAAAGCCTTAGAATGCATTATCAAACTTCGAATTTTGAGTGTTTTCTCCAGAATCCCTTCTAAATCCATCTTGTTGACCCTCATCTCCAATGGACTTTACTAAAGTGTTAGAAACCATAAAATGGTTCATTTTGTAGAATGTGAGCACATTTTAGTAGAGCGATCCGCAAATAAATGGTAGATTTTTCCCCCCTTTCCTCTCTAATTTATGTTAATTATCCCTTCCCTGTTTCTTATTCTGAACTGTTTCGTTAATCTATTTTTGAATGAGATGCAAGAGATAATCGCCATTGGACCTCAGATATTTCAAGAGAAATGTACATCCGAAAGACACTCTTTTTAAGTCTAAAGCCCCATATCTGAGTAACTTTCATCCAAGACATTTCAGCTCTTGGAGACACTAGCAGGATACCAATTGAAACATGAGACAAGTATCATGTTGTCTTTACCCCATGTTGCAAGCACCAAATATGAACTATTTAAAGAAAATTCAAAAGAAAATAGATTATCGATGATCAGGTTAACAAACCATTACATTAAAGAGTGAAACACAGAACAACAAAAACCAAAAAATGTCATTAAGATTAGCTAAATACCTTCAAAAAACACAAAACTGCTCGTTTCCTAAAATTGGGTAACAGCACCAAAACTTTAAAACACCTATCACATGTTGCAGACAATCTCTATATAACTTGTGAAGACTTGTTGAGGATGACACCTTCGTATTTAACTTGGAACCATTTCATGGCATCCTCTTTGGTCACCCTGTGCTGAATTCCCACAGTGGCCTTGCATCTACGGCGTCGACCAACACGGTATCCAGGGCGTTCCAAAACAACATAGAAATCCATACCATAGATACCAGTTGAAGGGTCATACCTGATGCATGAGGTAAAGCAAGATTAGGTCCAAGTAGTTAATCCAAATGCCATTTCTTGTCACAAAAGACCAGTTATCAAACTTGAAATCTACTAAGAACACTTGTACTTATAGAGAATGAACAAATCTAATCTTGAGAGCAGACTCTACAGGTCATTGCACTACAAAAGTTGTTGTATAAAGAAAATGCGAGGCCAACCTTACAAGCATACAACAATTGAGAACATGCCCACCAGCAACAAACATGTTGTAAAACAAAACGCAATAACAAAAGGTAACATGCATAGAAAATCAACTGCTATACAAGCATTGTCAGATGTAACAGAAAAGGACACATGTGTCCTTTAGACAAGTCAGAATACAATATACAAGTCCAAGCATGCAATCTTTCATGAATCTAAGCCAAACATTTTTAAAATTGTTGGGCAAGCCTAATTGAATCAATTTGAGTCTTGATTGAAACTCGGCATTAGTTTCATAATATTACTTAAAAGATTTGATAGTATAAAGTGGAAGGCTAACTGAGGCCATAACAAATTGCAAGTAATATTTGTCCATAATAACAGAAATTCAGGGCTACATGCTAGGTTCTCCACCTTTTGAAAAAATTTAAGCAAGCAAATACCTTCATGACATAATTGATACCTTTTTTAAGCAAGAACTGATTATGTAAGTCAGATACCTTTGTAGTTGCAAACTATAGAACAGACACAAATGCCATATCATTAACACTCGATGAAATTGGAATTGCAGCTTAGAACATACCACACAACATATTTCGTATAAAATTAGAATTGCAGCTTCTAACTTACTTGATTCCAAGATCAATGTGCTCCTGAATACCGAATCCAAAGCAGCCAGTATCACTGAAGTTTCTCCTCAACAATTCATACTCCTTCACCTTCAATCCACTCTCAAGAAGTTGCATTGCCTTGTCACCTCTCACGGTAACATAACAAGCAATCTTTTCATTACGCCTGATTCCAAAAGACCTAACAGTGTACCTAGCTGTTTGGAGCATTATATACAAACAAATCAATTCATGAATAAATCTAACAGTTCAATTAAAAACAAAACCACATCAAAAGTCCCATAGAGAATCCTACCTTTGGAGAAGACCGGGGTTTGCCCACTCAATTGCTCCAACACCTAAAAGCATAACATCAAAAAACAAATGAGAATGCTATATAGAAATAATCTTCTATGAACCCGTTTCTTTATTTCTACTTTTCTAGTTCCAGATTCAAAATACACGTATAAAATTCCTCATCCTGACAGAAATAGATGAGGAACTATAAGCAAATAATTGAAGTTCTAATACCTCGAACAATTCAACCAGTTGAAGGTACTTAGGTATATTTTAAACAAATTTTTCATTTCTTTTATTCTGACAGAAAATATTAATGAACTAAAAGAAAGCAAAGCTAAACCCTTTCAACCAGCAGAAGTTAGATTTCCCACAAAAGAATTTTCCTTTCCAATCTAGGAAGAGGAATAAAAGACTTCGATGACAAGGGGCAACACTTGGGTCAGATATTTTCATTTCTCCCATTCAGCTTTCTCCCAATCCAAATAGATATAAGAAAAAGCGGGGAACAAAAATAAAATTAAAAAGTAACCTTGGCCGCTCTGGTGAGACGATCACCACTCTCACCAACGGAGATGTTGAGGACGAGCTTCTGGACTTTGATTTCCCTCATTGGGTTCGAAAGCTTCTTTTCCGAAGCCTGCTCAGATCACATTCATACATAAACGATGTCAGAAACTGCAACTGAATATACCCATCATAGATTTGACCCAGAAATCATAAACTGAGAGAGAGAGAGAGAGAGAGACCATGTTGATGCAGCAGAGAAGGAGGGAGGAGGAGCTGCGTGTAGGGAAGGTTGAGAGTGATGACGGAGATATAGCAGTAGAGACACCCGAGAGGGTAATAAGCTTGCTACTTGCTAGGGTTTGGTGGGTGCAGTGGATCGGATCCTGAAAAGACGATAATGACCCTGTTTTGAGAGATTTGATGAAAAACACAAAAATATAGATTTCCGTTGCCGGGAATCGAACCCGGGTCTTTCGGGTGAGAGCCGAATATCCTAACCAACTAGACTACAACGGATTGTTGAGAAAAGTGTCTAACTTTTTGTTATTTCTATAGCAATTGTTCAATTATTGTCATGTTACGTAAACTTATTACTTACATGTTTTCTCTAACACATACAGGACTTTATAAATTTTTTATCATATTATTTACCAAAATTCATTTTTGGGTATGAGATTGCACCTTACTGAGGATAGATTGACAAAAATCATTTCATAACTCTTGGGAGAAAATAAAATTAGCTACCCCCAAAGAGATATACAATCTTCTCCATTTAATTTAGGATTTTTTTTGTCAATTGATCTTGATGGTACCCTTTGATTAGGCTTTATTGATACAAATATTGTTATTTTAGTAGTTTGCCAACCTAACTAAATACTACTATCTCGCAATGCAAGATTGATTGTCTTATGAAAGTACCATATTTATTCTAAGTTCTAATTGTAGCAATATTTTGTAACTATTTCACAATCACAAGGCTAGACTTGCAGTTGCTGTATATAAAATCAAACTTTTGAGGCTTGTTTAGAATTTTATTTTCTTTCTCTTTTGCCCAACTTGATTACGACTTGATTTGTTAGGGCTAAGCCCAATTATTAGGCAAGCAAGCCTTTTTCTTTGCCTTTTCATTTTTTTTTTCTCTTTTTTAAATTATTTATCTGACTTTTTAATTTTTTTAAAAAAAATGTCTATTTTTACATTAATATTTAATTCAAAAATCAGTAAAAAATAATTGGACCAACTCATTTATCCTAGGGCCCTCTAGGGCAATTGACAATGCTAAACTCACATGATACATGGATGCTTAATAAAGCTTGATCAGATTTAAAGTCGAATAGGGCAATTTTCTTCAACTCCCTTCCCTCTACTCCAGTCCCCTATCCCCAAAATTGGGTTAGAGTACTAGATATTTTCCTTTCCCTAGCATGTTGATCATATTTTGAGTTCTCCATATTGATAAGGTTCAAGGTACATTTTCCTTGACTTCCTTTCAATGATTCTTTTCAAGAAAGCAACATCACACAGAAAGCCTTGTTTAAGGTGGCCATTACTTGAATGTGTGGTGCTGGTGCATGTTTTGATAGAGGTGACTTGAAGATGTTTCTTATTGAAGCATCTAATTAAGGGTGCTTAGATTCACAATGCATTTGATCCAAATTTGTTCACCTCTTTGTAAAATTTGGGAAATCATATGTTTGGAAGAATGGTGCTTTTGACAAGACATCAATCAAATCCAAGCTACACTGCTCCCCACATGACTAATAATTTCAGCACGACATTCATCAGTGACCCTCCTATTCTCTAAAAATGTAGCCAAACAAGCCTCATAACATCACAACATGTTGGAATTACTCTCAAACAAACCAAACCAAACTATGCAGTAGTTTCATGGTTTCACAGCATGACAATGGTTAAATAAATGAAAAAGAGAAAAATAACAATTGAGAAAGAAAAGCTCTTTCTGTTGGTTTTGCAGTCAATTGTTTTCCTAATTCTAATAAATAAAACCTATCCAGCACAAGTATAATATCTCCTCTTTTTTCTTTTTAGGAAAAAAAACAAAACCTTGTTACATCAATATACATCCCAGAAAAACACTAGCACTCCGAAGAATAGATGAATAAGGAAACAATCGGGTCATAACTTGTCAAGGTGGTAACTTCCTTAAATTGAAGCTTCTCATCATCTTCAGGGCAGAACCCTGAGAAATGTNTAACAATTGAGAAAGAAAAGCTCTTTCTGTTGGTTTTGCAGTCAATTGTTTTCCTAATTCTAATAAATAAAACCTATCCAGCACAAGTATAATATCTCCTCTTTTTTCTTTTTAGGAAAAAAAACAAAACCTTGTTACATCAATATACATCCCAGAAAAACACTAGCACTCCGAAGAATAGATGAATAAGGAACCCTGAGAAATGTCGATTTGGACGTGCTTAAGCAGTAAAAACCCACTAAATTTGGTTGATGTATCACAGCCAGGAACCAATCAATCATACACCCGCTACATATGCAGGGATGAAGAATTGATCAAGGGAAGAACAGAGTTCAACTCCCCTACTAGAACATATTTACACGAAAGAACCATGGTAGAACGAAAGCTATTACCAGGCATGCCATCAAGAAGTTACAAAATGGCTGTCCCCGCCAGCATCCACGAAACATGCTTGATGAGGTAGTACCACTGTCAATGAATCTTCTTTCATTCCACTCTTCCATAAATCCATTATTGGCAACACCCGTAACATTTTTTGCAGTCTCACCACATATTTCACAAAATCTGCAATAGTGAAATGTAGCTAAGTTTATTTATTTGAAAATTGCTTACCCCTCTCTCCCTGGGGGCCAAAATCTAATGAACAGGAAAAATTTGCAAATCACCAAGAAGAATGAGATATAAGCAGCATGCACATGTAAATCTACAAATAACTTGATTCCTGAATAAGGACATAAGTAATGATGTAGAAAAATAAAAAATCAAAAAGATCAAAAGAATGATTTCAAATCATCCACATCAATAGGCACTATAAAACAGAGGAGGAACGAAATATACTGCAAAAAGAGTGTAAGTTTGATAAATGAACACGCATTTCAACCATCAGTTTTTGTAATTTAAATCTTAATAAATGTAAACAAAATTGAAAACAGTGATTCATACTCTGAAGAAGAAGTTCTAGACCGAAAGCAAATTCCAAATGCTTCCCACAGTATTTATTGCATTTAAGAATAGGGGAGGAAGCCCTATGACAAAACATAAATTACATAAAGTAGTAGTTAACTGAAAACTGACAGTCTGATTTAATTTGAGATTACAAGGTTCATAGGGGAATGGTATTTAGATTAATGTAAACTGATATTTTAGGTTTTACTGAGGTGGAAGTCACATTAGTACCACTTTTGCAGAGTTATCACATCTGCAAAGACAATCTTGTTGCCAGTCATTCCTTGTCTACCTCTTAATTCAGCGACACTTAACCATTTTTTTTATCCCTTTTTCCTTTTTTTTGGCGGGGGAGAATGGATTAGAGATACATTGTAAACTACTTTCCACATGACATGACAGTTAAATGCAAGATATTGTTAGTCACTAAACTAATACTATGTATTGATATCAATTAGCATCAGCTCAGAAAAGCTAGAAGATGTTAACTAATGATGTTTATGTCTGATACAAACTCTTCCATCATAAAGAAGAAGGAAAACCCGTTGGGTGTCTGGATACATTTGACCAACTCACCTCTTATTGATAGCTACTGATATGCAAGGTGCAACCGTGTCATGGCACAGTTATGGTGACAGAGGTTCTCCAACTAGCTATGTAGAAGTAGAAAGCAATAGAGCTAAGAGCCACACAAACCAGTTTACAAATGATAAGCAGTTTAAGCCAATCCAAGAGCCCAGTCTCAAATCTAAGGATTTTAAGTAATTCCCAGTTCCTAAATCCTTTTCAATAATGCCATGTTTAAAAGGATGCTGAAGATTTCCAATGACTCTAGAAGACAAATCATAGTAAGAAAAGAAGAGATAATCCATCTAATATTATTGTACCAAATTATCAAGTTAGATGTTTCTTCCTGCATCTCTGGTATAGGTATAGCTGAAATATGAACAGCTAAATTTTTTATACAATAACAAAGAGGAACAAGCAAGAGAATCTTCTGTTTCCAGAAATTGTACCAAATTGGATGACTGAGTTATGAGAACTTAAAGAGTTCCTCTTGCATTAGGAACCCAAAATAAGAACAGAAAATCAGGAATATGGTTAATGTAATCACGACCTATAATTCAAAACTTCAAAAGCAACATCAATGTTAATCTACCAACTATAATTTAACTAATCTTTGGCAAGAAACAGTTACCTGTTTCCTTTAAGCTTGAACCATGCCTCGGCACAATGACTGTGGGCAATGCCTAGCTCATCTTTACAAGCACAACCGAGCTGAATCAATTCTGAATTCGTAGCATCATTAGTAGCACTAACAGATGTTGCATCTGATGGTTGCCCAGAAGCCAGATGACAAATCCTACAAATTCTTTCACCATCCAAATTCTCACTAAAACCTTTGTAGCTGCTGCACTTTATATCAATCACACACGAATTGTTATCTCTTTCAGACACCCCTTTTGGTGCTTTCACAGATACCTTGCTCAATCCTGATTCATTAACCGTTCCTTCCAATTTCCTATTATCTCCACTCACATTATCTGCCCCAGAAGAATCTATTACAACCAGAGTCTCAAGTACTCCTCCATTAACCAAATTTCCAGAAGTATAACTAGTTCCTTGATCAACTCCATGCAATGTCTCACTGTTGTTCTGCTGATCATGCATGTCTTGATCTGTAAGTTCCTCAGATCCCTCCTTCAGTTCCTTATTTGATCCCAGATCCTTATCCATCTCCTTTGAAGTGCCATCTTCTCCACTTACACTATCTCTCTCACCCAAGCTGTCCCCGGTTACAGCAACCCCTTCAACAGAATGGCTCAATTTCTTATCTAACCCTTCATCAACAGGATCCAATACCTCACTACTTCCTTGCCCTCTAGCCTGATCCATTCAACAATAACAAATTGTTCGACCCAGAAAAATTTCAAACCAGAAAAGAAACTCCTAACAACACTACTACAATTTACAAACCCAAAGAATATTTTTTTCTAGTTGTAGAAGATGAACAATGTGATAGAATGAAAGGTAGCAAATCCATTTCATGCTTCCAAACATAATCTTCAAATATCATTATAAATCATCAAAATCATAAATATGAAAGCTTGGACTTGGATTACCACCTATAGGATCGACCACCTCAATTTCCACGAAATCGAGCCCCCATTAGCCGCCAACAGGAGCGTTTACCCCAAATCCTAAATTCTACAAGAAATTGAATATCTGGGTCGCTTGAATTCCAACCACAGCGCAATAAAGTTACAAGCTTTGCTTCTGGGTATTTGTGAAAGTAATATTTATATAAGAAAATGAAGGGGTAGGTGAAGAAAAGGAACTGGGGAAATAGTAGAAAAAGAGATTGAGTGCATTTGAATCATTTGAAGAATAGGTTAACGAGTAAAGAAAGGGATAGGAAATAGAGGGTGTGTCTTTATTGGACGGTTTCATAGAAATCCTTTTTACAGAATACAATAGAAGTAGAAAGATTCATTCCAGAGAGAACTATGAAAAATTGAATTTTTTTTCTGAAATTTCATTTTCCACTCATTATTACCTGCAAGAGTTTAGTGGGTGAAGTGTGTGTATGTCTACTTATCGTTAGTGCCGTAACAAGAAGCGCCACCTTGAGGTCAGCTCCTACGGGGAAGGGGAGGAGAAGAACTAAGAAAATATTGTTTTATAATTATTTACGTAAATAAGGTTATTTTGAAATTATTTATGTAAATATGATTATTTTGATTAAAATATAATTTAAAAAAGACAAAATTAATTTGATTGTTTAGCAGAGAGCGGGACCGAAAGAGGAAAAAGGGAGAGCAAAATTTGTTTGACAAACAGAATGACCCTTAAGGTCTTGTTTGTCAAATAATGAGATCAATTTTATTTTTTTGTAAAATTATATTTTAATCAAAATAATTTTATTTACGTAAATAATTTTAAAAGAACTATATTTACGTCGGTCAATAAACCAATTTTTAAGGACCTAGATAGTCCTTGATTAAGATTTTTGGTGACTGAGTCAGAGTGACTGCTAATTTGTCAATAGGAAGAAAAATATTTTTTGCACAAAAAAATATTGGCCATTAATGGATTTTCAACTAATTTATATATAGTTATTATTATTTATAAAGGGAATAACAATAAAAAATAATGTCAATGTTAATAAAATACATTTGATAAGAATATAATTAATTTGTTTGTAATGCTTAAATTTGAATTTTACCGTGAGCAAATTTTTTTTAATAAGCAATCTATAAGTACAATTATAATTTATAAGCTCTTGTTAAGACATTTGTCTTGCCCTAACTTTAAAATAAAATAGTCTCCCCTCACTTAATTTACCAAAAAAAAAATAATATCAAAAGCACAATAATTATTATGTAATAAATAATATTTACAATGGACAATTATATCTAGATTTGAATAAATAAATTTAAATATAGTTATTATTGTTTGATAACATTCTTTTTCCCAATAAATGAGGGTTGATATGAGTCGTTATTGTTCCAATAAATATAGTTATTATTGTTTTGAGACCATTCTTTTTCCCAATAGATCAGATTGATGTAAGTTGAATACTGATTAGTGGAATGACGTTTTATTTAAGATTTACAGTAAGTGCATGATATTGGTTCAAATTTTGCATGTTCACTTTTTGAGCAACTTGTCACATTGAAATACTACCAAANAAAAAAAAAAAAAAAAAAAAAAGAACTTGTCATTGTCATATTAAATATAAGTGGAATTTTTCTAAATGCTTGACAATTTCAAAATTCATTTTGGACACAAAATAGATGTGGCCCAGTTAGAACCTGATTTAGCAGTGTCATTGCCTTTCGTCTGTAGATAAGATATGTGTTTCTTTGTGAAGCATAAACTAAATAGCTTTAAACACATCATATATAATCGATCAGTTTCTCATTATCTTTAATTAAAAAAAATTAGTTTTTAATGAAAAAAATTATGGTAATTTTATTAAATGAAAAAAGCACAAACTAAATATGAATGTGTGAATGTATTGGTCAAACTAAGATAAGCATGGGAGACGAAGAAAAAGTCCACCAATATAATTCAAAGAATTGAGAGAAGTCCAAAAATGTTGCACCATCCTCAAGAAAATTTGCTATTATTTGTAGTAATTTGAAAGGTAAGCTATTGTATTGGTTATGCTATGTTCAAACTCCAACTATGCTTTGCTTAAAATAATCCTAGAGCAAAGCAACCATGTGACAATGGCCAATTATTTATGAATAGACAAAATTAAAAATTATATATATATATATATAAAGACTTAATCATGATATATAATGCCACCTACGATTTATCTTTTCTTCTTTTTCCTTTCATTTAAATTTTAAAATTTGCCAGTTGTGCTTAACTATGCATTTGGTGATGACAATGATGGCAAATCATTATACAAGAGTGGAACAGAAACAATAATATATTCCAATTTCACTACCTATCTCTTGCACATATAGTCTTAATAAATTATTCACTTGCATTTAGAAATGTATATTAATAGAAGTTAAGAATCAAGTGCCAAGAAATCTATCCCTGAGCAAACAAACAAAACTAAGTATCTTTATCTAAACAAACATAAAGGTTTGACTTGGTGATAAGAATGCAATGGTTCATCCAAGCTAACTAAGTTATGGTGCCAACACCAAGGAATTTTTTTTTTTTTTTTTCTAAATGTAACAGGCCGATGAAGGGTGTATGCCCTTAAGATCGCTCAAGGAGGAACTTAGTCTCAGTGCACGAAAGCTAGCTTGAAGATACCCTTACTATTAAAACAAAAAAAATAAAAACCAAAACAAACATACTTTAACCAAGTTGTTAAAACTGGGAATTTTGAACAGAAAAATGGCAATGTAGATGGCGGAAATTAATTCTATCTGCACTTTATTAAATACCTATAGGCTATAGATAGTTGTTTTGATGGTATTAAGTAATAAGCAGTTGACCAGTTTAGCATTTGTTGTTATCCAATACTACAAGCCCTGGTGGAATGTAAAGACAAAAGAGTAAGGAATCTTTAGTGGTAATAGTATTAAGCTTTTTAACTAAGGGTACTGCTTTAGATATGGGATAACATATACTTTCTATCAACTCTTTCTTAGAAAGGTATCTCTTATTAAGGTCCACAATAAGACATACTGGTTCAATTGGATTTCTTTAATGAGATTCACTAAGTGCAACAAGATGATGCTCATTGGTCTACTTAAATTCAACCCCACACAACATTTTATAAACTATATGTGTCACATGATTTAATTTTTTATTTTTATTTTGACTACGACTCTGAATTTAAATATGAAACTCACAAGTTTTGATGATAACTTCAATACTACTCAGTTACAAACTATTTGATACATTATTTAAATTCAATTGTACCCTGAGAAGATACATGGATATTCAAGCTCAAGTGCATATTACCAAGTAGTTGCAGTCTGCCAAGTTGGGTAGTTTTGTAATTTGTACGCTACCATGAAAAAAGCCTTGAAGCCATTAAGTGTGATTTAATTGTAAAGAGTTTGGATAATTTACACAAAATTATAGATTCAAACTTCTAAGCCAGACATGCTATCTTGTAACAAAAAAAAATCTTGCAAATTGGGACCAAATAGATAGAGCTATACTATTTGCACATTATTTAAATATTATAATATATCAATTGTATATGAGTCTCTTTCCGAACGATTTTATATAACTAAAATTTCATCTCTGAACCAATATAATATAATATAATACTGTGCGATATTAGTAATGTATGACAAACATTTCTCTAATAAATAACCCAACACAGCGGCAACATTGTACTTGTAACTAAATGATTGTTGCTAAGGGGAATATGGGGCCTATACCAAGTGGATAAGTGTCGGTAAGGCTTACACGCTTTCAGCTATTAGTGTGGTTCATTCAAGACAGTTAGTTGGCTTAAGTTTTGAAATCAAGGGCAGACAAATAGGCAATGGCATGTGCTTGATTGAAATGCCTGCATTCATAAACCACCAGCTGTTCATGTGAACACATTAATCACAAATTGACAACTTTGGACGAAGGGAATTGATTTTTATTTTTCTATTTGGAATGATGGAACACAAATCTATCGTTGAATAGTCATATGTAATGAGAGATAATTCCTAGCAATATAAACTCCTTACCAAGCATCCATCTTTGAACTTGAAAAAGGAGCATATCTAAATTATGCTCTACCAAAAAAGTGACTTAAATCATTCAAAATCAAATCTTTGGTCAAATCTGAACAAGAAAAATAAATGGAATTCCTATATATGTAATCTATATTGATAAATTGCAAAACTCATTTACAGTTGAACTTGAAAAAGGAGCACACTACACTCCTTGTCACCTAGGTCCAGAAAGCTCAATGGCTTCAATAATAAACGAAGGTTCATCATGAACATCACTATAATTTCTTGAGAAACTGCAAGTCCTTTCATCATATAGATTACCTCCACCTCGTGACTCCTCCGGCTGCCCTGACGCAGCCTGCCCAATGAGGCCTTCCAGTACCTTCAAGACTTCTGACATCTTTGGCCGAAGGCTAGGATGTGACTGAGTACACTGTAAAGCTAACTCCACTGCTTTTTCTAACTCTACTGGATCAAAACAACCCTTCAGATCCCTATCAACTAGCACTTCCAGCCGCTTCTCCACGAATAAGGTTCTAACCTGCAGGAGTTCAAACGGATGCTCAGGCAAAGACAAAAAGGAAGCTTCAGCTTTTCATAGCATAGTTGACATAAATGAAAATGGATAGAATCAATTGGTAAGCCAAGCTCTTGGCAATAACCATTCCAGCATCAACAAGAAACATGACGTTTAAACATTAGCTTTTCATACTGAAGTGGTGGTACATTGTCCATAATAAAATTGGATTAGGTTAGATTCATAAGAACAATACCATTTCAACAAGCAGTTTAATGCATCATTAACACTACTACATCCACAAAAGTCCAAGGATTAGGGCCTTGAGAGGAAGTTTTAAATGGTCATCACATAGAAAATCCAAAGAGCAACGAGGGGATGGTTTAAGACAAAGAGTTAAGACAGTGACATACAACTCTAGAAAGCTACTTACCCAATCAAGAATCATTCCCTTCTGAACCTGACCATTTCCAGCATCTAATGCCTTTTGGCCTGTTATGAGCTCCAAAAGTAATATGCCAAATCCAAAAACATCAGTTTTTTCAGAAGACTGTCCAGTTGAGAGATACTCTGGAGCAATGTGCCCAACAGTACCACGCACTGCAGTAGTGACATGTGAATCCCTCTGATCTAAGAGCTTAGCAAGACCAAAATCCCCTACCACAGCTTCAAAACTTTCATCTAGCAAAATGTTTGCAGCTTTAACGTCCCTGTGAATTATTTTTGGGTTACACTGTTCATGTAAATATAAAAGCCCACGAGCAGCACCAACAGCAATTCGCATTCGCCTGTTCCAGTCTAGTGATGGCTTTTCACGGAAAGTGTCTGCCAGTTGGATTCAAGACAACTATGAGAAGCAAGAAGTAAGAATCTGCACCTATTGTGGAGTTAACAAATAGGATATGTATAGTAGAGTCCTAGATAAATATTTAAATCATTATCTCAAATCATATTGTACTGCCCCCTGAAACAGATATATGAGATTCTAGATTCTAATCACCCACTTTTTTTAAACAAAATACATATAAACTTTGTGTCTTTGACTTCCCAATGTAGTGAATCAACTGAATGTTATTGGTTTGAGGACAAATCTCTCTTATCATTCAGGCTATAAAAGATTGCATGCATGTACTTTTTCAGCAACATTTCAGACACCCTCATGTACAGACATGGATCAATATAAAACAAACCTCTCAAGCGATCAGCAACACTGCCATTAGGCATGTAAGGATAAACAAGTAACCTTTCATCTGCTGTCATACAGAAGCCATACAGCCGTAAGAGGTTCCGATGCACAGCCAAGCCAATCAACTCAACTTCAGTTTGAAACTGCACTTCTCCAGAGAAATTGGGATCTTTCAGCCTCTTCACCGCTACCAACATTCTATTTGGAAGGCATCCTTTGTAGACAACACCAAATCCACCTTGTCCCAGGATATTTTTTGGATTGAAATTGCCAGTAGCAGTTTGCAATTCACGGAATGAGAACCTCCTCAAATGACCAATATTAAATTCATAATCTTGCTCCACTGCAAATTGAAGAATTAAATATAGTCAAATATATACAAGCTATTTTTTTGTTTGGGAAGAGGGAAGAGAGGTGGGGTGAGGGGGGGGAGAAGGTATAATAGTTTAAATCAGTTCAGGAAGTACCAAAAGATGTATAGAAAATGCGTGATCTGAACCAATGTACCCAACAGACAAGCAGCACCACTGAAATCACGAATGTGCAACTAATGCCAATAGCAACTGAAAGCACCCCTTGATGATGATTACCGACTTTCTGAGATGAAACTGCTTCTGCAATTAAATTATCAATCATTTGTATCTCAATCCATTGATTAATAGGGTTTTAATTAAAAGGTTAAATGTATATTACCATTTACTGGTTTAGAAACATCCATACAAATTTGTGCTGATGAAGAGTCACATAGGAAGTTGTTTCCTGAAATACTATGAACAAGCAAGTATAGTGTCAAATAATGAAAGAAACCACTTTGATGCATTGGGTGTAACAAAAGGTCAATAGTTGAAATGCATAAATCTGATTCAAAGAGGGGAAAAAATAATTTGTCTATAACTGTGGTATCTTATATTTCGAACTGGAGTGGTAGGATTGGGTACTCTTAAATTTCCAAATGCAGATCCATCGGAAAAAATCAATTCCCGATTACAGCAGGGGCTGAGGACAAATGACATAAGCAACAAATTTCGAAACCAAACTAGGGTCTTTGGTCATGAGTATGACATAATAGCATCACCCATACAAAGACCAAGCCAGGAAATTGTGATTTGGGAGCAAGAAATACATAGATTTACCAATCTTATCCTGTTTAAGGGAAAAAGATAAAGAGATAAAGCAAAAGTAAAATCTTCTACACTAAAGATCTGACCTGTAACCTTTTGCTAAAATTTTCGGAGTGGGCCCACTGAGATTATTGAATGACAAGTCCCTACAAAGCAAAGTTGGATAACTAACTATGAAGAATTGAAGGAAAACATAATATAAATACAATGGAGCACATACAAGAATGAAAGGCCTGTGAGATTTGCAATGAGTTGAGGAATCTGTCCAGATAGTTTGTTTCTATCAAGCCGCCTGAAAAACTTGGCATGAATAAATTAGGAAGAAAACAGTTAGAGAAAGGATATTGAATAAATTATATAAATATTATGAATATCATTGCCCAATCTATATGTCAAGCCACACTTACAAGTAACTTAGACGATTCAAAGAGGCCAAAGAAATGGGAATTTCACCGACAAACTGGTTACCAGAAAGGTCGAGAGTCTGAAGCTCTGACAGCTTTCCTATCTCATCTGGGATAGGACCAGATAACTGATTATTCTGCAACAACCTAAATCAATACAGTGGAAAAATTCAGTTGGTGATAAAAAGGTAGACTTATTGTTCCTCTATTTTATTTTCCTCTCTTTCATAATAAGGTGGATCATTCAAATGAAGGTCTACAAGATGATATATCAGTGAGAAATTAATAATGGAAACAATGAAAGCTTAATAGTAAATAAGCACCTAAACGAGACTTCTTTGACATTTAGAGGGAAAGCAATAGCCTATAATGGGAGAACAATGAGAGCACCTAAATACTCTTCCAAACTTATTCCATAGTGTCTCACTCCTCCAAAAGATATATGGAGGGGTACCAACCAAACTGTACTGCTAGTAAGGCAGACAAGGGGGGCCTCATCCACCCATCACAGGGCTTACATGCAACTCCACCTCAATGAACACAGAATCTAACTTACTGGTCATGCTAGTAAAGACTGATGCCAATGCACCAAGGGCAAAGAAACTTAGCTCCCATTTCAGTGGTACAACTCACTCAAAAAAATCAATTTAGCAAAGATCCTAACAGTCATGACATGTCAGCTAGATATTATCATTAACATTAAATCATGAATTTGAAAAAAGAACTCTTCAAAAATATTCCAACTCTCCCTTCCCTCCAGAAATAAAAGGAAACATTTGTCCTTGAATTCCAATGCGGAAACTGATCAATGGAGCAATCATAGAACACATTTCCCAAACTCTTAACAAGATATAGCAATCATTCATTCACAGCTGAATCAAAAGAACCGCATGACAGCCCAGTTGAATACAACATGGTCAAGAAGAAAGACAAGAGCATGCACTCACAATGTTCGGAGGTGGCTCAAATTCCCAATTCCTGGGGAAAGCGCTCCAGATAAACCCATGCTCGTCATTTCGCTGCCAACAGTGGCATATTGCCAAAACCAATGTTAGGTACAACTTCTAGGATGATTAAAATCTAATGGAAAAATGTAAGGACAAATCATCTGAGTCTGTCTCCTCAGACAACAAATGCTAACATTTGGTACAACTTCTGCTGCCAATGAAGAAAATGTCCACAACCAAAGGAAGTAGGGACAGAAAATAGAATATACTTACAGTGAAACCACAAAACTTTCGGTCGAGCAACCAACCATGTTCCAGGTACAAGGATCAACCGAATTAATATCCCAACCATCCATGACATGCAATTCATCCTTCATTTTACTCTTCAAGGACATCAGAGCAGCCACTAAACGAACCAAAATTGAGAACCCATAAACAAAAAATCCAATCTCACTTAAAACAATGCTGACAAAGACACTAAAATAGCAGATAGAAAAACATAGGGAAGGGAAATAATACAAGTATAAAAAGACTAAAGGAAAATCAAGAAGAAGGGGTTTGTTTGTTTGTTGAAATGCCTAACCTTCAAAGTTCACACCCTTTGGAGAAAGAAGACTGAAAGTGCCTTCAACGATGGGCACCCAACTCCTCAGAAAGAAGATGAACCAAACAACCACCTTCACATTTTCCATGACACAAGAAACCAATATCAACGACTGGACCAAAAAGTTTGAAACCTTTTACTGGGATCTTTGCCACTGAGCTTCAAGTTACTTCACTTGGCTTCAATTTCCCAAACAAGTAACCCCTTTTGGAAATCTCTCGTGCTGCCTCGAGAAAGTGAAGGTTGAAAAGAACCAAGAAATTTTAGAAAAATGAAACGGAGATCGTAAGACCAGGAAACCAGCTCGAGATTTGGGAACATGGCAGACATTGTCGCTTGGTCTATGAAGCTAAACAACAGTGTTAACCTCGGTGACTAGGATTCCATGTGCTCAGTCACAAGTTCTAGGTTTAGCTCCGTTGTAGTTGACTATGTTATCACCGTTAGATGTTCATATCTAATGATGGTCGTTAATGGACAGTGTAGATATCATTGACTATTAGCGGTTGTAGGTAGTTTCGGGTTTTCTTGTAAGTTGATAATTAACGAATGTTTAAGTGTGCGTATAGAAATGCTCGCTAATGGCGCGAAAATTTTTGTTGCCGGCATTTGGTCTCGGAGCTCAAGAAAATGCTGTCAAACGACATCGTTCTATATTTGACTGTGGATCTTGTTTTGTTTGAAAACTACTTTATAACTCGGATCCTAAATTCACATGTTAAGAAATATTTAAGGGAAAAAACTCAGCCGTTTGAGATGTTGAACATAATAAACAATTCTGATTATCACGAACAAAATCTATAATGCGGAGAAGGCTCCGGCGGAGANTTACATAAAATAACTACATAACTAAATGACTATTTTAGGTTTTTTTTTTTTTTTTAATTTCAATAATAAGAAGATTTTTGGGTGAGCTTTCACTTATTAAGATTAAGTCTTTTTTTGAACGATCTTAATTTAGCACATTCAAGACTGGGTGTTGACCCCGAAATTATAATTTTGACTAAATTAAATAAACTTATTACGTTTTTATTATCAGGTCCAATTCTTAGGATTATAACTATTTTAGTTATTTTATAGTGTAATGAACTTGTTTATAAATTAGCATCACTAATAAGCATTAGCATATATAAAATAACAAGTAATTAATATACAAGAACTATTAAGAAACATAAAATGAGCATCACTTGTATAAGCTTTCCGATTATATGGCAGTCTCCGCTGTTGAAGAGCTTCAATTCATGGCTTCATATTGTCTCATGATTGCTGTAGTTTAAATGAGTTTACTGCATTGGTGCTTGTCCCACCATTAGACTGGGTGTTTGTAGTGTAAATATCCACCTTTTAATTTTTTTTATTTGTATTAAGCAAATTTGATCTGCTGTCCACCCTTTGAAGGTGACTAGTTTTGGCATCTCCATTGCATAACAAAGATTACAACATTTTGTAAGTGGAACAGCAGTGGAAGAAGTAAATGTGTCTTTATTTTGATAAAAATAATAATATATGAAACTGCAAATTTAGTTTCTATTTTATTATTGTTGTCATCTAGTGAACCAATTATGTGAGAGAGAAGTTTAAGAATATGAAGCAAATAGTGAAGTGGCATGTCTTTTTTGATTTTGCTATGTATATTAATTTCTATGCTTCACATTTCTTAGCATATGTTATCTCACACTCAAAAAGTTGATACATACTCACTAATTAAGCTAATAAGCTATATTAGTGAGGCTAACTATGATGGAAGCAGCATTAGAGGTTGTGATTATAAATAAAGAATTTAAATGAAAAATGAATATATGTAATTGCAGGATCTATATCTTCATATTTTGCCATGAACATCTATTATGATTCATAAGCTAAATAATATTAAAAGATCCTGTTTACATAACCACCAGCCTAGTTGGGTTCAAAGTATATATACAACACAAACCCAACTTCCATCATACCTAACTCCAACCTTCAATTCACTTCGACTATGAGTTAAGTTAAATTTTTAATTATTTTATTTTATAGCTTCATACTTGGACTATTCATTTCCATATAAATAAATCCATACCTAAGTCTGTGTTGTCATATAACCAAAAAAAACTCTGCTATTTGATGGATTACGTTGAAATATAACAAATCGCCATTTTAGTTATTTCACTCTGTAAAATTATCCTCACTAATCTCCATTAACATATATAAGATAACTACTTATCAGTATACAATAGAGAAATACCAGATGATTACCGGTTAAAGGACAAATTTAAAAAGTTAACAATGATTATATCAGAATTATTATTATTATTATTTTTTATTTAAGTGACTTCACAAAAGTTTACCTTCAAAATTTATATTTAGATAATGTCATGGACAAATACGTCCATGGCAATCATTCTAATTTTCATATTTTGTTACTTTTATCTAATTTTATTCAATTTTTTCCAATATCTCCACCATTTTTTACTTTTAATGTCACTATATTTCACATTATATGCCGAGAAAGAAATTCATGATGATTCTCTATGTTACCAACAACAAAATGAATCAGCAGTTTACAGTGTGCATAACCGAATGTACACAAAGATGTTCAAAGTTCAGAATAATTTGAGACTCAAATGGAGACGAGGAGAGAACAATAGTAAAAGAGAAAATTCAACAATTCCTTCACATAAACCAGAACTATAGTTGACATTTAAGAATGCATCAAATAAAATGAAACAGCATTGAAGAAAAACTGTAAACATTACATTACAAGTCAGCCACATATTAACACATGGGGGATGCAAGGAAACCAAACCCTACAACCAACATGCCCACCATCAACAATTCTTTCTAGCCAAGGGTTTAGTTTCACCAGACAGTATCTTTCTGGCCAATTCAGGCCAACCATACTATGAGACGTAGACGTATACAAGAAACAGGGAAAGGCGAGGGTATTTGCCCCAGGGAACACAGATCCACCACAAGAGAGATTTAAGATGTATAGGTAGATTGATGGATCAGCCGTAGCCATCCAGCGCTCGACTCAGTTCAGGTTGAGCACGAAATTACACTGGTCAGGCTTGAGAACATGGTAATTTAGACAAAAAGAAGGTACCCCATTGTTGGCTTATCAACTAGCATACACTATGACCAAATCTTAACATTATGTTCCTGTCAGATGCACAAATTGTAGCCCTATTTGCCGCTTCACGTGATCAGGTATCAACTTATTAACAAGCTCTGGAGATGCTCCAGACAACTGTAAACAGGAAATATAAATATGTAAAAGACCCGCCTATTTGACAGAAAAGTTAAGGAGAATAAGGAACTGAATTAGCTATTGAATCATGGGCATATCTTCAGTTAGTTGTCCATTTTTCAAGCAGAATGTTTATCATAGTTGTAAAACAGTGTTACATCTAGCTTTTAATGGGTTGCTTCATGTATCCTAGTTTCTTTGATGATGAAAAATAGATGCATAACTCCAGTAAATAGATAAATACATAGATACAGCAAATACTCAAAACCCAAGTAGTCTTTTGTGCACACTCAAACATGTTCATTGAGAGATAGATCGAGAGTGACTGTCACAGTGGAAGAGAGGAAGACCAGACCAGACCAGACCAGAAAACTCTAAAGACTACAGACTAGGACGTGGGTGTATGGATCTTCCTTCACATTTAATAATATAGGGGTCTCTAACCTTATTTGTCTTTCTGCAAAATAATTACTTAATTGCATTGTTCTTATGATAGTTTTAAGACTATCTGACCAATATTTAGCTAGAGAAAAAGTTGGACCAGCATTAAAGTTAGAAGACATACTTCCTGTTTGAAGTTGAACAGAGGTGGAAATGGACGACCATTGGGCAGGTGGGCATTGGGTTCTCGGAGTTCATCAAAGAAAGAATGTGCACATGCTTCTAGCTGCAATACAAAATTATATCCTTCTCAGACTGCTATACTAGTGTTTATAAAGAATAACAGCCATCAATTGATCAGATCAGATGAAATAATATGCAGGAGTATATGAACCAAGTATGACTCAGTTGTATATGGACAAATAAATCACGATACTGCAGAAATCATACACACCGCTGTACATCGAAGACTTGGAGAGTATTGGAGAAGCCGGGAGGCAAGATCAATTGCTTCTGGAGGCATCTTTTTGTGGAATACCTACACTCAAAATTTTCAAGCATTAGAATATCTGGGATTCTTTTCTATCTACTCAAAGTTTGATCTCCAGAAAAACCAAGAGGTAGAAAAGGTGCTACAATGCAAACCTTGTGCCATGGGTGTGCTTTTATCTGTGGAAACCTAAAGTCGTTATAACTGGGATTCATACAGCGAACTTCCTCCCGAGTGGGTGTCCCAAGCACCTGCAGTGCAGAATTTTAGAGCTGATTTGTCAGCTCGAGAATGGGATGATTAAATCTAGTATACGCTAACAACAATTGCACCTTTATAATCTCCACAAGCTGATCCACTGCACTTTCGCCAGGAAACAATGGCTACAAAAGTTCCATTTGTGTCAGATGACATACACGCAGCAGATAACTAAAATGTTTAATCTTGTAACAGCAAATTTAATTAATAATAAAAAGAAAAAGAAAACAATGACACAAACCTGGCCCAAAAGAAGTTCAGCAAGGACACATCCAGCTGACCAAATATCAATTGAAGTAGTATACTCTGTGGCACCAAATATAAGTTCTGGAGCTCGATAGAAACGTGAACAGATGTATGATATGTTAGCTTCCCCTTTAACCTGATCAAACAAGAATAGAAGGCGATTACAAGAAAAATCCACCAATAGAAAGAGGAAGAGAAATCAATCTTCTTAAAGAGGGCTTTGAAAGTGCATAAAAACAAGGGGAAAGTCCAGCAGATTAAATGTAAGTCCAGAGGTCAATATACCAGCATTTTTGCACTTCCAAAATCACAGAGCTTAACCTGATGAGTAAGAGGATCAACCTGGAGAATATACAGAATGACATCAGAACCAGAAAGCGAGTTAAGTTTTAATGTTTAATCAGCAAGCATATAAAAGTAAACCAGTATGTTTTGTGGCTTCAAATCCCTGTGGCAAACTCCAGGTACTGTGTGGATATAAGCCAACCCCCTGAAAATCTGTATGTCCACAGAAGATTTTTATCAGGAAGTTAAGAAGAAATCAGAAAAGCTTTTCAATCACTGGAAGGTCCGAGATATACCTGGTACATATAAAGTTTTACATAGATAAGTGGCATTCTCTGTTTTGCATCGCAATAATGCTTTAAGACCCGAAACATGGTCTCTGGAACATATTCCATCACCAAATTAAGAAAAAGTTCATTTGTACTTGTAGTGGAAAAGAAACAATGCTTCAGAGAGATCACATTTGGATGGTCCATCACACGCATTAGCTGTAGTTCACGATTCTTATATCTTCTGTCTTGTAAAACCTTTTTAATGGCGACTGTCTCACCAGTTTCCAAGCATTTTGCCTAAGAAGAAAAATGTCAGCACATGGAAAAATAAGTGGAGACAGCGATGGAGCCATGAATCTAATCTTAGCATACCTGGAAAACAATTCCAAATGATCCAGATCCCACAACACGTTCTGCCATGTAACTAATAGTCTACAAGAGGAATTACAGTAAGGACATTATTTAGCATAGGTCAGATAAGGAATCATCAAGATCCCAGAATATATAAACATTCATGTTGCATTAAATAACAACTCAGATAACATTTCAAAATAAGCATAAAATTATAGACAAAATGAAATTTACAACAAAAGCTACCTGTTTAGGCTCCCCATTTTTGCCTCCAATTGTTGTTGATATGATGTGACCAGTAAGTGAATCATTCCCATTGACAACAGAGGCAGACATTTCCTGCCAAAATTGCCACATTTAACACAACGGATAAGGAAAATTACAATTTCAAATGTTTGGCAAAGGATTTCAAACTGATTTGGTCTCACTAGGAAAGTAAAGTTGGAAATATAGAATTAACGAATAGGCCAAAATATCAAATACACTCAGTAAAGACTATGATTAACAAGATGCAAAGCTAACTCATCAAAATGCAACAGCATAACCAAAATGTTAGCTCCATGCAGGATATTATAAGGAAAAAACAAAACTGGTTAACAGTGTACTGACGATAATACAGGAATTTCGTTACAGAAATAAGCTAGTAAGAAAAGTTTAAAACAAGAAACATAGCGGAACTAAGTTCATATAACAATCTTGAACAAAAGGCGTTGAATTAAGAACTCAAGGGAAACACAAGGCACTAAGTTGATCAAATTTTTCAAAACAAATCCAACAACTATCAGTAAAGTACAACAAAACAACATAAAACAAATACATCAGAAATTAAAGTGACGTGAAATAAAAGAAAGCAATCACGATCTGGTGAAAATCTATTAAAAGATCATAACAAATCCAAACCCAACTTAGCATCAGTAAAAACCATGATCTGCTAAGTGTCAGCATCAAACAATGTTCGATCTTCAGGACCTCACAGAACCCAGTTCAGAACTTCTCCCAAGAAACAGTTTTGAAAAAGAAAAAGTGAATCATCACAGAAAACCACAGATCAACACAAAATTGAGTAAAAAATTATCAAGGGTCTTCTTCCGTTAAGCTCAAAGACCAAAATTTCAAGCAAAGCAATCAGATTTCACTATAACAAACCCTAACTACCCCTTGGCCAGCTGAACAGAGAAAAGAAGAAACAACAGAAAAACAAAAATTCAACATCCCACATATAACTTAGCTTCATTTTCTCAAAACACCCAGAATTAAAATTCTCTTGTATTTCCTTTTGCTTCTTCCATTCTTCCTAGTAACTCAACTTTTCTAAGCAACCCCACAATTTGCATTTCAAAAAGCATAAAAAATTTCCCCGGAAAGGTACCTTATCGTCGGCCATGGCGGAGGGGAGAGTAAAGGGGGGAATCTATGGATTGGTGAAGATGATGATGATGGTGATCATGGTGTGAAGGAGGACCAGGAAATGGAGGCCCCAGCTGGCGACGACAAGTCCATGTGACTCCAGCTTTCCTTTTTCCCTTTCGTTTCTCTTACTTTTCTTTTTCTTTTTGGTTTTTCTTTTTCTTTTTTCTTACCTTACCACTTTTTGAGTTTCGGTCTAAAGTCTATTCTTCCTTTCCGTCTAATCCATTCGCGCTTTCTCTCTTGTTTAAATTCCAGAAAACACCCTAACTGTTATTCAGAATTACGATAATACCTTGGGCAGGAGGCTAGAGTTTAGCGCCAACTAAATGAGCTTGGCTAATGTCCCCAACTGACATCGAGTGCTTCAACACTTGCTTTATAATATATGTTTTATGTTCAAATTTTAATCTCTAATAACAATAATAATAATAATAAAAAAAGAGTTTAATTAATCCATGGGTTGCTAAGTCCATCCACATCGGTCAAAGCATAGTTCATGGTGATGTATATTCCTAAATAATTGTAACCTTGAGTTATATTTTGTGGGTGATATGTATATTTCTTATTTATTTTTTTTCTTGCATGCTACTTCTTACTTGATAATCATTCACTTTTCAACACTTGCTTTGGTTAGCTAACTTACCTAGACTTAGTGCTTTAAATTTGCTAAGTGATTGATATGTAACTTAGAATATATTTTAAAAACTGACACATTATTTAGTCATAAAAATCAAAGTATTTGACATTAAAAGTTCTATTTTAATTCTGTATTTCTCTTTTCTTTCTTAGCGCATTGCACTTCTATGAAAAAAAAAAAAAAANAAAAAAAAAAAAAAAAAAAAAAAACTTTGTCGGTCAGAATTTTGTTTCTAAAATGATTTAGACTTGTAATCATTGTTGGGTAGATATGTTGTCTCTACCCCTTTTTTCCATCTAATAGCTATATCTAATAAGATTTTAGTTGATTTTTCTCTGACTAAATAACATTAATTAACATACACAAGTATAACATCCAAGGTACCAAAATATTGAAGATACTGAGTAGGAGCTTAATTTACTGTCATACTGCTCTTTTTTTTTTTTTTTTTTTTTTTTTTTTTTTTTTTTTTTTTTTNAATATTCTAAGTCATTACAAGTGACAGCTTGAGGAAGAGTTTTACTTTAGTGGAGCATGTTCTCAGTTATAAAGATAATCTCCATAGCTTCTTCTCCAATTTGAATTACATAATTTTAAATGTAATCACTATTTACCTACAGGTAAAAAAAAAAAGTACAAGTAACAACTTGCTATTTAAGTTTACAATGAGCAATAGTCAACTACTAATGTATTTATATTTAAGAAGAGCATTGGCTTTTTCTTTAGAACATTGACTTTTTTTTTTTTTTTTTTTTTAAGGATTTGAACTTGAGATCTTCATTTCAAATACTTAAACCATTAGAGTATTACACTTGGAAACTAAGAAAAAATAAATTCCTGTGCGACAAGTTTCTTCTTGCTTTGAGTAATTATAACAAAAAAATATGTAATTTTGCAATCTTCATTNAACAAAAAAATATGTAATTTTGAAATCTTCATTTGTAATTCACATTTACTGTAAATTGAAATTCTATAGTACTTTTGAATCTATCTATATAAGATGTAAAGAGAAGCTTGCCATTTGTCAATTCATATTTGCCATTTGACTTCATGAAACTCTAACACTTGGCTTTAAGGTCACTTCCTTAATAAAAGAATTAATTATTAATAATTTATTTTATTTTAAAATTAAGTTATGCTGATTCATTTAGCTAGCTTGGATAATCTCAATTTGACTAAATTTTCTTTCTTTTCCATTAATGCATGTTCCCTTTTCATTCATAAATAGTACTAATCATTACTGCTCAATATAAAAAGTAATTCAACTATGTAATTAAATACTGAGTCTAACTAGAAAGAAAGAATTTAAGATTTATTTAGTCAATATTTAGTAGTTATTGACAATTTGTGATAATGGGTAATAATACCCTTAACGATAGCACTAATTTTACTTTTTTCTTATTTTGGCCATGCACAAATTTCACCCAATATGAACGTGGCACATACGCAACCCATGTTGGACTTTTTGACTTTTCAACCACCGTTAAGCTCATGCCAAATCAATCGGAAGAAGAATTTTAGTGTCGGATCAAACATAAATGCAATTTTAACTATGATTTTAAATTTAAACACAAAATTTATAAGTTTTGAATATTATTTTAATATCATTCAACCGTAAGTTGTTTAGCGAACTATTCTTTGTTTTAACTTGGTTTTTGTTTATTTATCAAATTCTTACAATTTGTTCAGGGCTTTTCATCTAATTATCGAACTAATTACAAAAGGGAGCCTGAACCAAACTTGTTCACAAGCTGTTGAATAAGTTGAAATGTTGAAGCAAGACTTTCAAAAAGGTGACTTTTATTACTCTTACAAAAGTAGTACAAGAGTGAACAAACTCTTGTACGTGATAGCCAAAGGAGCACTTAAAATACTAGATACTCAGACTACTCACAAAGGACAAACACTTTATTTTTTCTTTGGCGCACTCACACACACTCAATACTTGCACTTACACATAGAGAGACACTTCACTTTCTCTTACACACACAAAATTAACAAGCATATACTCCTATTTATAGGTGATGAAGGCGGTGGAATTTACTAGCCTAGTCACATGTAGAATAAGATACAAAGTTTTAGAATAAACTTAAAGTTATTGAGTTGCTCCTTCATGGCACCAACGTAACATAGATGATGAAATTTCTAGAATACTTGAGGCCAAGCTTCAAAAGAAGTTGCTGGAAATCTTATGACTTACCTTAAAGTTAGCAAGGTAGTGGAGAAATTTCAGGAGAAGGATTTCTCTAGAAGGAAGAAGACGGTGCTGCATGCCTTCTTTAATATGAAATGCAATATTGGGCTCCATGTCCTGAGTTGTTTCATTCGTTTTGCTTTCAAGAGGTTGTTGGCCTATCAGTATTGCATTCCAATCATCTAACTTGATTTTGACCTTTTCTTTGATCAGATTCAATTCACTATTTTAACCTTTTCCCTTTTTGCAGATTGTTCTGCTCTTTCTTAGTTATTTTCTCTAAGAAAAAATTCATTATTACAAAGCAATAATAAAGTATTCTTTAGAGTCTTATTTAAGATTAAGATTTAGGTTTTTGGTGATTTTAACAATTTAGTTGAAGAGCTGCTTGTACGAGTCATCATAGAGAGATAATTAAGATATAAAACAGAAGATATGTGTCCCTTGTTTGCCTTTTACTGAATTATTTTTTGGGGTCAAAACATTAACTTGTATTTTTTTTTGTATATTTATTGATCTAAAATGAACTAAGGTATGCTATACCCTTGCAGTTACAACTTAATTTCCCATGATTATTGAATTTAAAATTAACCTAGTAATAATACTTAAAAAATGACATTCACTTGCTTAATGTTATGGGTAAATTGTATAAAAGCCGATCTATCTTTGAGCTATGTGCAAGTTATTTCATATACTTGCAAGTCAAGCAATCAGTCACCTTTAGGGTTCCATCAACTATATATATAGATGGATCTCCATTGCAATTTACCCCTTGAGGTTTTTGCACTAGTTTGAACTCCTAGGAAAATTGATTGCTTGAAATGTAAGTATAGAAGGGTAAATTGTACTCAAGTTAAAAAGCCTTCGTGCAATTTACCTAATATTTCACGTGACTAGGTCGTGCATCTATATGTATAAATAAGGCTAGTGTTAATTTTTTTTTATCTAATTAATTATAATTATACTTATACTTCAAACAAGTACTTTAACATTATTTATCTAAAGAAAAGGTTGAAAGAAAATGATGAAAAAAGAAATGAATTTTTTCCATTATTACACATGAAACTATTTGACTTTACAAATCTTTTTCTTTTTCTACCTTTTATTTTCTTCGTGATTGTATCACATTGCATAGAAAATATGAAAAATGGTTGATTCGCTGAAGGTTGTGTTTCATACATTAGAAAATATTTTTCCTTAAAAATAAAAAAAGAAAAGAAAAGGTGATACTTCTGATTTTAGCCTTTCCATTCACTTTATCTCGTAATGTAATGCATTAATAAGATGGATATAATTATAACTGAAACTAGGAAAAATTGGCATGGCCGCTCGTATATACAGAACTATCCTTAAATACCAATCTTCTAATAAAGTTTGCAGTATTCTCTATCACGGCCAATTTGATAATTTTGCTCTCACACTATTGACTTTAATTTTCTATGTTCTTAATTTCTTTTCGAAAAGTTATTCTTTAAACATTTATATACTAATCTTCTATTGCAGCCAATCTTGACTTTTCCATCATTAATTAAGAGATCTATGATGACTGGCACCTTGCTTTCCCCTCTCTGCACTCCTTTGGAGCATCTCTAGTTGCTTCTTCTCAACTCTATTATATTTTACAACTAGGTTTATTTGAATTGATCTTCAGACAGTGATTGATTCCTGGATATGAGAAGGATATATACCTTGGCATATTTATTATATATGGAATAATAATTGATATACTCCTAGTCAAGTCAATCAATTCCTTTGAATCCCTTTGTCTTAATTTATGCTTATTCTCTCTCCCCATTTGACCGTATAAAAGTTTAAAATTAATTTTTTTACAAACTACTTAAATCCACCAACTATCTCTTCGTTCCTTTTACTGCTTTCAAAAATAAATTAGATAAATTTAGATCATGTTTTTGGAAAGAGACACTTCAAATATTTTAGCAATATTTCTAGTTGCAAAGCTAAGATGCAATTTATTTCCATCAACTTCAACACTTGAGCCACAAGTCAAGAGTAATATCTTCAATGNCCATTTGACCGTATAAAAGTTTAAAATTAATTTTTTTACAAACTACTTAAATCCACCAACTATCTCTTCGTTCCTTTTACTGCTTTCAAAAATAAATTAGATAAATTTATATCATGTTTTTGGAAAGAGACACTTCAAATATTTTAGCAAGATTTCTAGTTGCAAAGCTAAGATGCAATTTATTTCCATCAACTTCAACACTTGAGCCTCAAGTCAAGAGTGATATCTTCAATGGTTTTATTACCCCATCCGTATCCAACTTGTCAAGGCTAGAAACCTTGGACTGGGGCAACAATTTTATTGTTTTAAATAAGTTGTTATATGAAATAAAATGGTTACAATTCCAATATATTAACACCTTACACCCAAGTGCTTGCAACAACCTACTCTTATCTTATGTACTATTTGGATCAATCAAGAAAAAATTTAAAGTGCATGCAACAATCATCTCTCAAAATCGAAAGGCCAAGGTAATAACTATATTATATGCTATTTGGAGAAAGTTCAAACGTGGCTTCCCCATTGGATGCCAAACCAGCAACCTGTATCTGCGTTTGTAATTTGGTAATTTCCTTTTGCAATAAATAGATGTGAGTTAATGAAATCCAAGCGATGCAGACATTTAAAACCACCTACCTTAATTTGTCATTTTCCTCCTGCACTTAATATACACCTGTGTTGATCAGCAGTGTCACTCCAATTTACACTCCCTTCTATATCACTGATAATATATCAGTATCTATTTCTCTGATCCAAATCCATGGCTGCAGGAGTTTCCATTGCTAGAGAATTCTCAACAGAATCTGAACTTGCCTCCCTCCCTTCCTCTTTTGTCTCCAGATATGAGGATCTCCAAGTTACAGAGAAAGCAGAAGATACAATTCCTATCCTTGACTTCTCTCTCCCTACCTCCAACAACCCTGAAGAAAGGTGCAAAGCCATCAAAGGTCTAGGCAAAGCTTGTGAAGAATGGGGCTTCTTCTTGGTATAAACCTACATTACCCACCTTAGCTAGATTTTTCTCTTCTTTTGTTTTAACCAAAACTTTTTTAACTTGAAAACATGTTGTTTTGGTGAACTACTAATTAAAGTTGATGAGTCATAGTTGATGAATCATGGTATCCCTGAGATCCTCAAGAGCAGCATGCTTGAATGGATAGAAGCATTTTTCAATCTGCCAGAAGAGGAAAAGAGAGATTTCCAAGGGAAGCATGTAACTGGATCCTGTGAGGTATGGCACTAGGAGCTTCAATGCTGGTGCAGGGAAGAACCGCTTAAGGGGTTTTATCAAGCTTATTGTGCATCCAGAGTTCCACTTCCCCGATAAACCAGCTGGATATAGGTACATCTATTTTTGCATCTCTAGATTTTCCTGAGCAATGATCATAAGAAATATAATAATTTTACGGTCCTAAAAGTTGCATTAGCAACTATCCTCTTTTGCCCCAATTTGAAGCTTTTAAACCATAGAATTGGATTACTTTACATTATTATATTAACAGGTATGATCCTTTTAAAATAATAATATTCACAATTAATTTCCTGATTTCAGTTCTTTTTGCTACAGAGACACTGTATGTGATTACTGCAAAAGAGTCACAGAAATTATAAGGGAATTGCTCAAGGGAGTGTCAGAAAGCTTGGGATTAGAACCAAACTATATAAGCAAGGCAATGGATATTGACTCGAGCTTTCAACGCTTTGTTGCACAACTTTACCCGCAAAGTACAGTGCCAGAACTTGCATTAGGGGCTCCTGCTCAATTAGATCATTGCTAGCTAACCATAGTCACAGATAATGGTATTAATGGCCTTCAAACCTTGTACAATGGGAAATGGATCAAAGTGTGTCCATGTGATCAACTTGAGGTGTCTCCCTACTTTTCTTGTTCAACTTAAAATCTCCGGCAGTATTGTAATCATGATTAGTGTTGTTTCACATTTAGGCACATAAAAATACACACTAAGGAATATCTAAATATAAGTAACTTATTTAACTGGATCGTAATTGATATTGTTTTACATCTCCTACACTAGGCGTACAAACATAATTTCTCGATAATTAGGGTGCTTAGTCCTTATGTCAAGGAATCCAATCATAATCATCTCAAAAGTTTGTGTTGTTACTTGTTAGGTGAAAGCCTAGAATTACATTTTACATCTAATACTCAGCTCATAAGATTACCTACATATGCAAATATAATTAAGTGCTGCATGCAAATATATGTCTATAATATGTAACAGGATTTGTTTGTTGTGTTTAGATTCTGACAAATGGGAAGTACAAGAGCAATGTACATAGAGGATCCCAGTCCAGCAATAGTACGAGGATATCACTAGTAAGCACAAATGGGCCATCACTAGACAAGGCCATCAGCCCAGCACCAGAGTCTATCTTCCTTTATCAATGAGGGAATACTATGCAATTCACCTGAGTACCTCACTTGATGGCAAAACTGTGTTGGATCACGTACGCATTTTTAATTAGAAGACTTCCATGGCCATATACTATTGTTATTCATGTTTGTACCAGGTAGAATTCAATAAATGGCGTCTTAGATATGAGCTTGAGTCCGTAGATGCTTGGTGATCACTTGTATTTTGTATCAATATCTTGTTATTAGATCAAGAGTTACTACTTACTACCAGTATATGTTTGCTAAACAAAAAAATAAGGAGGATGGAATGAAAATGGTTCGTGTTTTATTGAGAGAATCAAAGAGCCTCATGGCCACGATGATGGACCGCTACTATTAATAGCAAAAAAAAGAATCACAGCAAAGAAATAAAAAATAGTGTGCTCAGTTACTGTGTACAACTTTTACTTCATGTTATAAATGAATCCCGTGCGTGATTCTCTTCAATCTTCATGTATTAATGGTTTACTCAAACAGTTTGCTACATTATGGGACTATTTTACTATAAACGGAAAAATACAATAATTATAAAATGACACTCCTGTCATTTTAATTTCAAAGGGAATCTTAACGGTTTTTTAGGGAACGTTAGGTTGGGTAACGACTACCGACCCGCCAAATCAAGCACATTTACAAACAAAATTCTCATTACAAATCCATTAAATTAAAAAAAAATAATTAAAACTAAAAAAAAGAAATTTGTTGAATTACTTTGGTGTTCTCACATCACAATCACACCATTTGATTTCAAAGATGGAAGAAACCCAGGAAACTGTACTTGAGCTCCTTCTCTGTTTGGTGACTAGTTGTTGTTGTTGTTCCANAGGTTGGGTAACGACTACCGACCCGCCAAATCAAGCACATTTACAAACAAAATTCTCATTACAAATCCATTAAATTAAAAAAAAATATTAAAACTAAAAAAAAGAAATTTGTTGAATTACCTTGGTGTTCTCACATCACAATCACACCATTTGATTTCAAAGATGGAAGAAACCCAGGAAGCTGTACTTGAGCTCCTTCTCTGTTTGGTGACAAGTTGTTGTTGTTGTTCCAGATGTGATTCTTGTTCCATAAGGTTAGTTAGTAATGCATGCTTCAGTTTTCAACTTTCGCTTGGGTTTCACTCATCTACTTTCCTCTATCCCCATCACCTACTTCTTCCCTTCACTTTGAATTCTCGCATTTTTTATTTTATTTTTATGTTGCCATTTGTTGCCACCAAACTTGAATTTCCCTTTTCTGGTCTAATGGATTGGTGGGTCAGTTTTAGACGGAGAAATCCCAGAAATAGAGGCTTTTGCAAACATCTTGAAGTTCTTCTTGTAGTTTTAGTTGTAAAGTTCTATTCTTTTGCCAATGCATGCTTCTGCAATTGAATTGCTGAGCTGAAAATTCTAGCTACATGAAGCTAAAGCTTCATTGGTAGATGATGTTTTAATGGGGAAACAAGGGTCTCCGAGAAGTCCGCGCCCGGAGTTTCAGAATGCTAACTTATCATTAGGAATGAAAGATTATCAGATAAGGGGTGGTACTGGTAGTGATCCTCCCTCTTGGAGGAGAATCACAGGGAATGAATGCCGTTGGAATTCCAAAAGTTTATTTCTTCATGGGCTGAAAAGTGATTCTTCAAAATACAGTTCTTGTAGAGGACTCTATGTTGGGAAAAAGCATTTGTGGCTCCAAAATCACATCAAGACCATTGTTGTTATATTTGTATTGATGGGTTTCCTTTTCCTACTAGATTCTCTTATGGTCTCCTTTTTTGATTTTGCAAATCTTCAAAACACTGCAGCCTATAATAATTCAACTGGGTTTCAGGTACAACATCTCATGTTAATGTCTTAGATTAGCTATCTGTAATCTCTGTCAGTATTGAACCTGATTTTTATCCTCATCATATCAAAACCTGGAATCTTTGCAAAAGTGTACTTGTTTCCTCTATATCATTTATAATTTAATTGAAGTTTTTTATGGAAGAAGTTACTTTCAGATTCATGGAGATATTGACATCCTTCAGTCCTTTCTTATGAGTTTGAAATTGATGTGGTTAATATGGGACGTAGTTTGTTGTCAATAGTGAAAAATTCCCTTCTGACACTGTTTTAGTGTTTCTAAATTGAGTGCATGCATGTGCCACTAGGACTTTGTTTCTATGCCACATGCTGTGTGTGCCTCTGACTCTGCATGTGCACTTTGTTCCATGGTATCTCAGCTACTAGTGAAAACTACCTTTCTACCTTTTGGGTATGATGTTTTTGAGTGTTTCAATGAAGATTTTCTTTAGTTATATGGTATATGTATTTCTCTTGTAAACTGAAATTTGTGGTTAAATGATACTAGCTAATCGGTATAATAACTAATGCATTTATTCCCATGAAAAGGATAGAGATTCCTCCATTGAGAGAATACAACCACCAGTACAGATGTATGATCGGCTTCTAAACTTGGCTTCAAGCGCTCTTGCAGAGGTTTGCATCAAAAGTCTTCAGATTGATGCATGTTTTTAGATAAGCTATCAGATAATTTTAGTACATTTTTTCATCTTTGGATTCTGACTACTGAAACTTTTATGTACAATAGAAGGAGTTCAAGCAAAAGTCATCGAATCTATGGGTGGAACCCTATCAGCAGAAATCTTCATGGGAACCTTGTGCAGACAGAAAAATTCCATCCAATCAGGGTATATATAAAATGAACCATTCTTTTACATTGGTTGATGTTATAAAAAATGTTTCAAATAATTACAATATATAGTTGTTCCTGTACTTCTATATGTTGTTGCAGTATTAAGTTTAAATTGTAACTTATTATCAGTCAGCACATCACTGTGTAATTAATTTATGTTTCTGAGACAGGTAAATCTGTGAAAAGTAATGGCTACATCTTAGTCAGTGCAAATGGTGGTCTCAATCAACAAAGAGTTGCTGTAAGTACTCAAAGCTAGTGCATATCATTTTCCATATTCACGTGTTACTAAAAGAGACAAATAAATCTAAAGCTTGTATTACTACTAGGATACGATAGCCCTTTTCTGTAGATTCCTATCCACTTGAAGCTTTGGATCTTACACTATACATAGGACCTCAAAAATCTGCAATCTTATGTGTTTTTAGATATCATAATTTATTCATATGGTTCTTTCTTACACAAATGAGCTATATTTCTTTTATCCTTTAACAAGGTCATGCTTTCAGCATCTCCAGTAATGGAAGTAACTAGACTACTGTAGTGATTGCAGATTTGCAATGCTGTTGCAGTGGCATCCCTCCTCAATGCAACTCTAGTTATTCCAAAATTTCTTTACAGCAATGTATGGAACGATCCTAGGTATGATATCATGTTTAGCAATAATATATTGAAGACTGAAAAGTTATTTTCACTAGTATAAGCCTTTTGCTTCCTTATATGTTCACTCAAATATATTTGAATGTATTGTCGATGTTGCTATACACTAGAATATGGCAGTTTCTGTCATCTCATGTGAAGATATTCAACATCTAATCTTGCATACAATTATGTTCTGATGCATTTCTTTCCTTTTCTTACTAACTTAAGAACAGTGCTATTAGCTTACTGATATTTGTTGTTGAGCATCACTTCATATCAGATATTCTTTAAGCACTGTATTTTGAAACACAATTTCTCATCAACGATAACTTTCCAAATTCCAATGTTCCATTGCTTCTCAAGTTTATAAGTGACCAAGATCATCCATGTATTTGTAGTAGAATTTGGTTAACATCACAGGTGCCTTGACTTGGAATCTACCTTTCCAAGTTTATATTATTCCTCCGATATCGAGACAAACTAGCTTGAATAAGTAACTGCTTCTTATGATCTTGATGGTTAAATTTAAATCAATATCTGATTGCAGGATGATCATAGGTCATAGCATGTTATCTCATCCTGACTTAACTAAAACTCTTATGTCACATGTTTAATACAAACAAAATGCAGCCAGTTTGGTGACATATACCAGGAGGATTATTTCATTGATATCTTGAAGGATGAAATAAATATTGTGAAGGATCTCCCACCTCATATGAAATCTTTGGATATAGAAGCAATTGGCAGCCAGGTTTATCGCTTATATTTTATCTACTTAATAAGACACATTGCACTTGTGTTGTATCAATGCCAATAAATATATGTTGTTTTTTAGCTTACAGATGCAGATCTTGTGAAGGAGGCCACAGCCATTGACTATACTAAAATTGTGCTTCCTCTTCTTTTACAAAACGGAGTTGTTCACTTCCTTGGATATGGAAATCGACTCGGTTTTGATCCATTGCCTTCTGATGTTCAGGTCAAGAAGTTCCTTCTATGTTTGGTTTTAGATACTGTTACAAGTTTACTAGCTATCCTGCTACTCAATTTGACTTCTCAGAAAAATGCATCCTCCTGGTTAAATCAAACATCACTTTGTTATCTGTTGGTGTACTTTTCTCTTTTTGCCTTGTTATCTGTAAGGTTCTGAGTTAAAATGAAATGAGATACAGTATTTCAATTCTGAAGATTTTTTCCAAAATTCAAGGAAAGCAGCGATATATACTTCAGTTTCTCCTTTTCCACCTAATTTAAATTATTTTGTGTCCAGTTTTACCAAATGGCTTATAGCCGAGTAGTAGTGAGGTCATCCTCAAGGCTTATGGGTTCCGTGTTCAAATTCTAGAGTTGCAGCCAATAGTACCCAAAAGAAAAATCCTTCAGTGTGATTTGCTGCTCTTGTATTCTGTCTGCCTTATGTTCATCATGCAACCCTTTACAAACAGTATCTTCATTCATCCACCTCTTTCCCATTATGCAGACACTCTTTTTCCTCATTTCTCAGTAATCAGATCCAGATGCTGAACGAGTTATGCTTAAGTGTTACTTGTTCTGATCTTCTTCCATTGTTTCTTTTATTAGTTTACTGTGTACAGGTTTAAGGTAACTCACCTGCATGTTTATGATCTCTTATTTTATGCTTGCAATAACTGCAGAAGTTAAGATGCAAATGCAACTTCCATGCTTTGAAGTTTGTACCAAAAATTCAAGAAGTTGGTGCTCTATTGGTGAAAAGGATTAGAAAATACAATGCTGCAAGAAGTATGTTAGACACACAGTTGCTAGGGAAGTTCATCCAGAACAAGGAAGATCATGATGCTGCTAGACGATCATCCAAATATCTTGCTTTGCATTTAAGATTTGAAGTTGATATGGTGGCCTATTCCCTATGTGAGTTTGGAGGTGGCGAAAATGAGAGAAAGGAACTGCAAATCTACAGGGAAACCCATTTTCGTCTGCTTCTTGAGCGCTTGAAGAAATCAAGGTATGATGTGTATTCATTTTTCTATGTTAAGCTTCTTGTAACATACTGTTCCCATGAATGTCCTTCTATTAAGACTTTTCTGGCTTTTAACGTTGATTTTCGTAGCCCTATCTCGCCAACGGAATTGAGAAAGTTGGGAAGATGTCCATTGACACCAGAAGAAGCAGGACTTGTTCTAGCTGGTCTTGGTTTCAAAAGTGAAACTTACATTTATTTGGCTGGTTCCCATATATATGGGGGGAACTCAAGGATGCATCCCTTTACTAGACTCTATCCCAACTTAGTCACAAAGGAAAATCTGCTAACACCAAGTGAACTAGCACCTTTCAGGAATTTTTCTTCTCAGGTATTTAGTTGTTACTTCTATCCATTTTGGTTGCAATGACCCTCATTCTATTAGTAATTTGTGAAATCTAATTCAAAATTTACTGTAGGTTCAATTATCTTGTTGTCAACATTTGACCAGATTTTACTGAAAAAGGACTATGAAGTAGTATCCTTCATGGTTCAGCTAGGCTCCATTTGATTCTTTTTATCAGTAGAGAAGAATTTTTAACTACTATGGTTGGGAAATAAATTTTCAATGAGCTATAATGATTGCATTGGCATTAAAAGGGGATACAAAGTTCAAACCACAAAAACAGCAGAAAAAAAAAGTAAAGTGACTTTGGCATCTATCAGCTTTTTCATCTCATGGAAATACTCATTTTGATCCAACATGAACTATGAAGTGACTTTCAATTCTGAATTCACTTGAATTATAATCACTCAGTACATATTTGGTGATGTTGATGCAGCTGGCTGCTTTGGACTTCATAGCCTGTGCAACTGCTGATGTATTTGCCATGACTGATTCTGGTAGCCAACTTTCATCAATGGTATCTGGATTCAGAAACTACTATGGTGGCGGTCATGCTCCGACCTTGCGGCCTAACAAGAAGAGGCTAGCAGCAATTTTGTCTGAGAATGACACCATTGGTTGGAATAGTTTTGAAGATAGAATAAAGAAGATGATCCAGGAAGGTCAGAAGGCTGGAATAAGGAAGTATGGTAGAAGCATTTATAGACAGCCCCGGTGCCCCGAGTGCATGTGCAGACACCAATAGCTTGTAATGTTTATACTCTTTTGAGATGAATTCATTAGTGATTGATTTTTTGTCTTGGCATTTTCAAACATAGATGCAAAAATCATGGCAACCAACTGAACTTGATTGCTTCACCATCTAACTTAGTAACTCAGATGGTATAATTAGACTCAAACTCAAAAATCACACCACAAAGGTGGTTATAATTATATTGAATAAGAAATGAAATCAAGGAACAAATAAATTTGTTCTATTATATAAAATAATTCAATTCAGCTATATAAGTTAATGAAAATACATAAATCTTTCTTTCTTCACTCTCACACTGATCATCATAGAATCCTTATCTGGAAATGATGCTTTTCCTCTAACCTCTTTTATGTATGATACAAGTATTAGGATGGAGGGAACCACCGGTTGAGGTTGAAAGGGAGAGTGTAGAACTCCTCATTCCGGCTATCTCCTTTAAACGTCCGAAACTTAGCCCACCAGGGCATTCCCCTGTCCTTGCCACTATCCTTGTAGTCAAGTGTGTTATCCAAGAACACCGCAACGATCAATGCAACAGTTGAGGATGAGAAGAAAATAGTATTTAGGAAATCATTGAACTGCAAAGCCAAACAACACAAAGTTACTCTTCCTTCTCATTTTCTTATAAATAATGATATGGTCACAAGATATTGCTTCATAAACAAGCATACATGTACACATAGAAGCAGCAAATGGATAATTTGATATGTCACATTGTCACTTTCTAAGGATTGTTTAAGACATATATCCCATTTCATCCATTGAAACTGACTTAAATAATACCAAGAAGAACCCTCAGTTACAACTACACATGCAGAAAAAACAGAGCATTTTTGAAAGTTAAAAATTTTTGCTTCTCAAAAGCTCTCTATTTATATGATTGAAATACTTTATAATACAGATGAAATAACAAACTCACCCATCCAGCTCTGGTATGAGCAGGACTATGAAGGGCCTTGGCTGTGTACTCCCTGAAATACTCAGGAATAGATAAGCCTAAGAAGAGGGCAACACCGGTAATAAAGAGGTTCCTCAATGAGTTCATGTTAGTGAACTGCAAAAATGATAGCCCCACTGAAGCTGAAAAAACAGAAAGAGTAACTGTTATCTAAAGAGAAAGGAAGCAAAGAGATGCTCAGATAAAGTCAAAGGTGAAATGGTGGTGATACTCACCCACAAGACCAAACAAAACACAATATACAGCAGCAAATATGGGGAAGGGAATTGATGCAAATAAAGCTCCAAACTTTCCTGCAGAAACAAACAAGTTGTGTTTAATGAACATTACTAAAGGTAGTCAAATCACTTATATTGGTCTATCTCTATATGTAATATATTGTCACTCACCTAACATTGAGAAGAATATCATAAAGCCAGCTGAAATTTGAATGACCCTGCGGCTGCCAACACGAGTGCTTCCAAGAAGCCCCACATTCTCTCTGTGATTGTCATAAAGCAATCAATTCAAGTCCTACGGAAGTAAAGATCAAGATGAAATAGCACTTACACAGACACTGATGAACCTGTCAATGTTCCAAAAAGCCCATTCAGCAAGATCCCAATTCCCTGCCAACCAATACCACGGCTCAGAACATGAGCAGGAGGTGGCGTGGCGCTTGCCAGACGCGATGCAGCTTTGTATGCCCCAGTTGACTGCATATAAAATATTAGATTTTTAATCACTGATTAATCTAGCAATAGCTTTTGAATTCACATTAGTTTTTGTAAATCTCATACCTCAATCAATGAGACTAAAACAGCAGCCATCATTCCAAAAGAATGACCAGCATCAAATGTAGGAGCACCCCACTGAAGAGGGTATGGAATCTTTATCCTGCACACAATATGATCAAGAGTTATTATTGTAATAATTCCACAATATGATCAATTTTTTTTGTGTGGAATTCCTTTTCTGCTCTCAGAATTTTGGTTACACTAGTGTATGCAGTTGTATTTTAATGAGTTAAATATTCAAAGAATTCAACTAGTTTAAGATGCTTTTGGTACTAACCATGGAGCAGAAGAAATGAGGTTGGCCTTGTCTGTTCTGCAATTCAATTGGGTTATTTCGGGCCGGTGTCTGTATGCTCCGCTTGCTGTTAAGAGATGCGCATATGCCCATATCACTGTGGTTGATATGAGGAGAGCAAATCGCTCTAGTATTGGTAGTTTTCTAGTCTGAAAGTTTTTCAAGTACTGCATACAAACAAGCATTACAATCAGAAAACACAGCTTCTTTAAACTATTTGTAGATGAATCTGTTTAAATTATGAATAGACACAGAAAAATTAGTACCTGAGAGAATGCTATGAACAAGATTAACATTGGAATTCCGATTTCAACACATCGTCCAACCTGAAAAAGAGAAAAGTTAAAACAGTTAGCCAAATAGTATGAGCCAAGAAGAGATAGTTTCAAGGTTCTTAGTATGGAAATTTCAAGAGCAAAATTAGTGAATATTAATATGAATTATTGCCATACCACAGGGAAACCTCTATCAAACAATCCAAAACCAACTAATGCTATTACTGGAACCATTCCAAGTGGGCTGAAAAATCTGCATAGAAAGGTGAATGAGAGTAATTATTAGATGTATAAAATATAATTTAATTGTCATTATTATATGCACTTCAGATAAAAAGAACTTACCTGGAACAGATGGCCCACAGTTGACTATACCCCAAAATAATTTGTATGCTTGATCCTACTATCAAAGCACCTTGGACTGCTCTCATGGTGTTAAGGAATCTCTGGAAATAAATGGAAAGGCATTAATTTTAGCTCCCACATTCTCCAAACTGTTAATGAGTAATGAGTACTTTTTCTTGTGATAAATGGGAAGTAAAGAAGACATTTTCAGGAAAATGTGTATGCCTCAGATCATACCCAAAAGGAGCAATTGTGTGTAGTTTTAGAACAATGTTAGTTACACGTCACTTCCTTTATAATTGCGCACACCAATACACATACCTACATTTGAATTCAATTGACCCTACACTTAAGCTTTATTCAATTAGGCCACTTGAACTCAAATGTAAACATGTGTACTGATATACGTAGTTGTGAAAGAAAGTAATGTGCAATTAGTATTATTCTTACACTCAACCATTGGCTCTTCAATTGGGAAAAAATGACTAACTGTATAATTTTAGAATAATGCTACTTACACATCATTTTCTCTTACCCCTATACATACTAGTACACTATCTATATCTAAATTCAATTGACTTTACATAAAATGTGGGGCAAGTTGAAGTCAAATACAAACACGTGTACTCACGCACAACCTTGAGATAAAGCAATGTGCAACTAATATTACTCTTAACTTCTTACACTTAACCATTGGCTCTTCAATTGTGAGGTACTAGTATGCGTAGTTGTGAGAGGAAGTAATGTGCAAGTAGCATTATTCTTACACTCAATCATTGGCCCTTCAATTGGGAAAAACGGACCAACTGTGTAATTTTAGAATAATGCTACTTACACATCACTTTCTTTTACCGCTATACATACTAGTACACTGTCTATATCTAAATTCAATTGACTTTACATAAAATGTTGGGCAAGTTGAAGTCAGATACAAACATGTATACTCATGCACAGCCTTGAGATAAAACAATGTGCAACTAGTATTATTCTTAACTTCTTACACTTAACCATTCGCTCTTCAATTGTGAGGTGGACACCTTGTCCTGCCCAAGGGTCAAGGTCTAATTTCACCAGCACTAGGTGTCCTCATGAGCAAATTAATTGTAAATTCTTTCTCAAGCTGAGAATGGGTCATTCACAATAATTTGTTTAGATTGCCCATAACTATTATAAAGTTCAAATTAAAGTGAATTTTAGATAAAATATGAAATAAATATCAAAGAAATGTACTAACCAAATGTTGGTCCGCAATACTCGCCAATGATGGATCATGTATTATGGATATAANGCTGAGAATGGGTCATTCACAATAATTTGTTTAGATTGCCCATAACTATTATAAAGTTCAAATTAAAGTGAATTTTAGATAAAATATGAAATAAATATCAACGAAATGTACTAACCAAATGTTGGTCCGCAATACTCGCCAATGATGGATCATGGATTATGGATATAATAGGGACCATGAATGCATAAGAGCCTCCTATCACTGTTGGTAACCTAGTTCCAAACAGTGTCTGCAGAAGTGTATTAACTCCTTCAACAAAAAGCAGAGTCTGTACCACCCTCACTTTATCATCCTGAAACCATCAAATTAATAAATGTAAAAATAAAATACAAAACCCATCCTCTAGGCCAATGCAAAAGACAAAAACCATGAGAAACTTTTCCCACTCAGAGTCTCTAATTTCCTCCATGGTGGGACCCACCCAGCTCATAACAAAACCAAACATTTAAAAAAAATGCTTTTTTGAAAGAAAAAAAAAATGAGATGCTTAAAGATATCAGAATCAATGAGAATGATTAAACGAAGCAAACAAAAAAAAAAAAAAAATTGGGGATGGCATACATCACTTCCACCCATCAAAGGAACAAGGAATGAAGGGATCATCACTGCAGTTCCTAAGGCCAAAATGTAATGCTGGAACCCCAGAGCTATAGTCTCAGCTGTTACAGAGCAAAACAAAGAGATATCACTTAAATGGTAAAAAAATCAAAGTGGGTAAAACCCAAATCAGTCGAAAAAACAAAAAATGCAGCTTAGAAAATCTTACCCCAAGATGGGTTTGAATCTATGCAGTACTCTAAGCCTTGAAGCTGGTCCATTGGTGGGTGGCTTATCTCTTCTGCCTTTGGAGCTGCCATGATCACAACCCACTTTGCAAAATTTGATCTTGCACCCAAATTTCACTGCTTTTGAAGCATAAGAGAGGGAGACACAGAGATAGAGAGAAAAAGAAGAATCTGAAGAAGAAGAAGAAGAAGAAGAAGAAGGCCAATAATTTCTTACAGAGAGAAGAGGGGAAGAAACAGAGAGTCAATAAATGATGTTGAGAACCGCAATGGAGAAAGAAAAAGACAATGGGTGATGGGAGTCAAAAAGAGAGAAAAAGTTTAGAGAGAGAACAGAGGAGGAAGAGAAAGATTTGCAATTGCTGCCCACTAGTGAAGTCCTTGCCTTTGTGAGTTCGTGCTCTGTATCTCTCACTGTCTCTGTGCTTTTGATTTATATACAAAGGTTCCGTTAACTTTTTTCCCATAATCCGAAAATGCCCCTTAAGGAACATCCAAAAATCTGAACTGAATGTTACCGTTGCCTCACTGTTCCCATTAATTTTTTACAACTCAACTCTCGTTGGAACTTTGCTTGAAAGTTTACTCCCATAAGGAAATTAGTAAGTGTGGCCTGTGGGGGTGAAAATCATTTATTGCAATATGCTTTTACCTTTGACCCATAAAAAAAAGTCTGTTTTTCACCTTGTTATTATCGTTTTTTTACCAAAAATGAAAATGTACTTTGTCTAGGATTCTATCTATATGAATAATAACATTTTTTAACCCAAAAAGGTTGAAAGAAAAAGGAATGAAAATAAATGAGGATTTTTCTTTTGTAACTCCTATGGTCACTTTTGGAATAGCCCGTTGGAAAAAAAAATATAAAAAAAATGAATAATGACAGCAAGGAAAAAAAGAAAAAAGAGTACCATCCCACAAACGTTATTATTTTTTTTTTATGCAGAGTTTAATTAAGTTTGACTTACTTACACGTACATGCTTTTCACAAAAGTTATATGCAAGATTAATGAGAAATAATGTGGGATTTCTTGTCCTATTCTTTTATACTAGATTACCCAAGGACAAAAAAAAAAAAAAACACAGATATACTAGATTTTAAACATGGAAAGTTTTAGAATATATCATATATGTTACTAAATTGACGTATTGGCAATCATTTTCTCTTTTGTGATAAAGTTTTTCAAGTTGAATTGATAAAATATAAACCTTTTGTATATAATTAGAAAAGAATTAATTATTGTCACACTCATTTAATGATTTTGAATCTATTTGTAGCACGTATAGGAATAATAATAAGTATGTCAATTATGTTTGAAATCCTTGTTTCGATCTTATATATAGTTAGATATTCCAAAAGATAAACAACACACTTAAATTAAGATATAATTATGTCAGCCTAAACAGTACCTTTGTCGTCAAATAACTTAAGCCAAATTAGAATCTCTTATATCTTTCTCTTTTTTAATTGTCTTTGTCTTTAATTTATTTTTTATTTTATAATTCATACCATGATTTTTTTTTGAAATTTTTGTAAGCTGTACAGTTAACAGTTAGTTTCAGTTTTAACAGAAAAAGAAGGAAGATATAAGGTTGTGACTTGTGAGTAAGCAGCAGCGACGTGTGAAGGAACTGAACAGTGTAAGAGTACGAATCTCTAACGTCTCTCTGATCACGCTTCAAAGTTCAGACAAATAGCTTAGATATTGGAGCCCAAGACAGCAGTACATACATGGAACATGTATCATGTAACATGCTTCTCATTTTTCACTGTTTTTTTTTTCTTGCAGTGCCATGCCAGTGCTTTTCATCATATTTACCGCTCTGACCATCTCCATCTAACAGGAACTGGCCAACCAACTTTCAAAAATAAACAAATTGAGAAAAAAGAAGAAAGAATGGTGTTTTTTTTTTNTTTTTTTTTTTTTTTTTTCTTTTAATTAAAGGCTACACAACATGATTAAGGGATATTTGATTTAGCGTGAGAAACTTTGATTCTTAGTTCAATAGTTTGAGTTCAAGCCCATAAGAATTCCTTGATAAGATATTCTACATGAGTCTTGTTTTTATCCTAATTTAACTTAGTTAATTCTTAAATTTTTGATTCACCAAAAACAAAGAAAAAAGAAAAAGCTACATAGTTGAGATATTATATTCTCTTCCATAATCTCATCACATCCATCAAGTCCAAATGGGATTTGAATACAGATCTCCATAATGAAATATTTTGTGCTCAACATTAAGATGTATTCTTGCGCAAACAAACAAAAAGAATGTAAATATTAAAATTAAGAAAACAAATTTATTATTTATTTTTAGTTTTCACTGAGATCATGGGTATATTTTATCAAGAGTGTCGTTAATTATTTGGATTTTCTTTACGATTATTTTGTCTGACATTCTGCATGTTAAATAACATTTGAATTTGATTGAGAATAATCAAATGACGTTTCGTATATGGTGTATAACGATCATTTTCTTGCATAAAATATGACCTATTCATGCAAAGCCTCAAACACTTTATGCATTGATCACATTGTAGGTTCTGTCATAAGTGTAGAATCCCCCCTTTTTATTACTTTTTCTCTTTATGGAACCAAAAAAGTTAAAGAAAACAAAGACAGAAAGATGAAGAAAGAGAAAAATAGGTGCAAGAAATTATAGTTAATGTGTAAAATGGACATATTAGAGTTATCTTTTAAACTAATAGATTAACGTTAGTCATCTTTTTATTATTTTTTTCCCTTCTGCAGATGAGCTCATTGGTCTTACTGTCAAACTTTTCTTCACCCAGAATCAGAAATGGGTTCAATAGGTATTTTCTGGAGACAAGAAAATGATAAATCAAGGCAAACAAAGTCCATAAAGCCTGGAAAGATCCTTGTCCTAAGGTCTTGATACATGGTATCACCAATTACCATGTAAAGTTAATAAATAAAAAGAAAAACCAGTTTTAAAACTAATTAATGTTGTTTAGTTGTTTACCCATTAAGAAGAGAAACTGCTCCGTTTTCTTCTTTTTTCCCCTCTTATAGGCTCAAAAGTGAAGGGAAAGAAGTATCTGAGAGAGTGATATAAATAAGGTGAGCATATATATAGCTCTGAAACATAGATGTTGGTCAGAACTTGGAAGCAAAGCCTCTGCCTCTATCTAACAAAAATTAAAAGTTTGAGCACAAAATGTGTCTTAATCTTTATTTTCTTTTTCTCTTTTTGGATATAAACATATAAAAGTCTCGCGTCAGACAAGTACTTTCATTATAAAGTTTTTTTCTGAAGAGATTCTTTGATTCAGATTGTGGTTTTGCAGAAGCATCCCCCCCTCTCTTCTTTTCCCAAAAAATAAAACTGATCTTAGAAAACTTTCCATGAGAATATTCATAGAATCTTGTGTTCACAATTTTAGAAGTTTCTAAATTACCTCTACCAAAAAAATTTGTTATCCTACATTCTGTGACCTTGATTATACTGTTTAGTAGAGAACTAACTATTTGCACTGAATCAAAAAACATAAAGTTGCTTTTGATCAAATCGATGATTTTGGGGTGTAATTCTATTATGCACTTTTAGCGATGGTAACTTAGAAATCCCCTTTTACATAACTATTGACTAAAAGCATATCAAAATTTAAAGCAATGCTATCTATATACCAATGTTACTGCCACAACTGTTGTGTAAAGGCAAGAAATATGTAATTAGTACAATTTTAAATTTTCATTAAAGCACATTTTCGAAGAGACATTATCCCCTCGAAGCTATGATGCGTTTGTATTCACATGATGAAAAGTGGTCAGCAAAAAGTACATTTAGCCTTCCTTTTGAGACTAAAAGATGCAAAAGGAAGCAAAATGATTCTCCTAAGTTATCTCTAAAGGCACAATGCCTAGGTATATCCGGTAAACAACCAAGAACCAAAGTTGGTCATAAAAGGGATTCTTAGTGCTATAGCTTTGTGCATTAAAACTTGAAGCTAGACTTCATCTTTTCCTTTTCTTTCTCTTTTTCAATGGGTCCAAAATGGTCTAAACTCTAAACCAAGAAAGCAACAAGTCAAGAAGGATATGATGCTCTTGTGGAGTTGCTGTGGATGCTGACCAAAGTAAATGATGGGTATGTTGAATAGAAACCAAAACATGCCAATAACTGTCATAAAGAATATGATTGGAAGGTGTCCTTCAAGAATAGAAGATGTTGATACAAAAAAGTAACAAAGATATGAGGTCCTCTCATAGAGATAGATGACTAGGATGGGGTCCTTTTTCTTTTCTTAATTCTTTTTTGCTCCTTTCGGCTTGGACGTGGAACTGGAAACCATGCTAATGTAGATAAAGTGTATATGATTTTGACCTTCTTACAAATACATGACAAGGAAATGGTTCCAAATTTGGTCCCACCTCGCCCAATTTCAATACTTAACTTTTGGGATTTTGATATCTGTTCCCGGATTCTACTCCTCTGTCTAGTTGTTTGACATTTTACAATCTATATTAGCCCTCTCAAAAGGGAACATTCTGCATTCACTCACTCCAATTCCACTTTGGCAATACAATAAGGTTTAGTATGCCGTGAAATATGTAGATAATCCGGCATTGAAGAGTCTAAGTAATTTATAAAAGAGCAATGGTTCGAATTTTTATGTCATCGTGTAATCAAAGAAAAAAAAAAAAAGACTAGTTACATTGCCATGTCAAAGAGTAAAAGAGATATGAGTAAGACTCAAGGCATCAAGTAAATTATTGGAGATATTGTTTAACAAATTTGAAATGAGATTTTATGAAACATTTTCTTGAAGATCAACATGGTAGAGATCAAGCTCATAGTGATTCTAGGTTGTTCTTAATTTCTACACTTTTTTTTTTTTTTTCTCTTTTCTTGATGAGCAAAGAGTTAGACCCCGTGCTCTTTTATTTTTAATCTGATTAATGCTACTAGTCACTAGGAAACCATAATAAAAATAATAATCATGACAAAGAATGACTTTGGGGTGACCAATTGTTCTTAACTAATATAAGTTGTGGCAAAGGAAGAACGACAAATATGTGCACGGTTTCACACTTCGGCTTCATTGAGGCCAGGATACATAGAGCATCAATAGCTGTACAGCAGCCACTTGGTGCCACTTTTTCAACACTGCTATTCTGCAATCAATCAAATCTTCCACAACCCTGCTACCTAATCCATGTCACTTTTTTTCTTAATTGTTTGGCTGAACCTCGTTTTGTGCAAAATACCTTTTCCCATTTGTTTGCCGTACATTAGTGCCAAATAACTGCAACAAGCGGCATTTCAGAGCGAAGGCAACATTTTTATTGAAATTGAGCAAACCCTAATACTATGAATTTTTTAGACACACAAGTGAACAACAATACAGGAAGGTATGTGTTAAAACTAGAGAAGAGTGAGATTAAAATAAAGAAACAGAATTGAAACAGTGTCCTAGTACGGTAAATGATACTTTTTTTTTTGTAATAAAAAATTTAGGACAAAAAGAAATTACTCTATTCTAAAACTAATGCATGCCACAAAACTCATTCAGAGTTTATAGTAATATTTACAGATTACCTACTTAAAAATGACTGTTAACAATAAAATTCGAATTTACCAGCTGAACCAACCTGGTTCACTCTTAGGGCCCATATTAAAGTTTTTATCCATTCACTCTTGTAAGGTGGTGATATTAACATCCAGCAGTTCTCTGCTCTTAGCATAATAATACATTTAATCATAATGGACCTTAATACTCAACAAAAATTTGCCCAGAGACATTTTCTTTCCATAAACTTTGATTTTATATTTCCATACCTTTTCATATATGGATGTTAGTGTAGAGAGCAGTTTACAATCAGCAGATTTCACTTCTCACACACCAAATATGCTCAAATGTAAAGGCAAACTGTTAAAGTGAATCACAACACCACCGACATTATTAATTCAATAAACTATTAAGACGGGGTTAAGGGAAAAGAAATCAACCAATCAGCTTACTAACAAATATTACTACTAGTCACATAAGTAAAACACTGTAAGGCACAGTTGGAACAAAAAAAATTTCATTTTTGGATAATATACATGGTATATGAACATTGGCAAAGTTTCTAAACAAGTACAAACAATATTGTCATGGAACAATTGTATCCATTTATAGTGTTAATTTCCAAAAACAAGAATGAATGGCTCTCACGATCTTCTCTCCAACTTCCTTTCAGTAGATCTTTTCTCCTCTGCCTCTCGCCGTTTTTGCTGGCTGTCAAAACAATAGAACAAAAATTAGTGTATCTTACCTGTATAACTTAATTGTTAAATGTTAGTTTTCAGCAAAATGATATCCAATGCACCAGATATTCCAGCAATTCAACTGTCATTTCGTACAGTGATGTTGACCACAAAACAAATAGAATCAAACAGGTTTTGTACATTTCGAACTCAACCTAAAGTGAAACTGAGTTTAATAATTCCTTGCTGAAGGTAAACAGAGTTGTTGATCCTATGCTTGCGTGGCTAACCTCAAGATTAAGTTAAACTATTTAACCCATCTAAAGTGCAAGATAGAAATAGTGTGTATAAAGGAGGTTCTAAAGTGTTCACAAACTTACGCAAATAGCATGTATCCACCACCAGCATTAGCAGCAGATAAAATTGCTGCATGAGCTCCAACAGTAGATACAGAATCCTGCCCCACAGAGGGCAGAGGAATTTTTCTATCACTATCCACCTGAAAAAAAATTATTCACTAAAATTTTTTTGAGCACAATGAAGTATGTCATAAAATTTGCAATCACCACTTGCTTAGATGAATACCTTATCCCACTTCGATTTTTTGTTCGGTCTACCATCACGAGTGATAGCATCAGCTGTAGGAGGAACTACATGCAAACCAGTAGCAGTCACAGCTGAAGAACCTGTAAATAAGTCAATATACAATAAACATAATGAAACAGCCATATGAAAAATGAATATTATTGGAAAAGCACCACTACAGGTAGTTACCTGTAATAGGCATGCTGATTCTGGGAGCAGCTATAATTCCTGGTTGTGCTCCCCCAGAAATAAAATCAACTTTTTGTGCTTTCTTCCTCTCTTGCTCTTTCCTATCACTATCACGCCTCATATCAACCTCTGTTTTGTCAAAGATACAAGCCAAAAAGGAGTCATATTAGACATCATTAGGCAAGTTACCCATGCATTTCACTCTAAATAAGAACCTTGTAATGATCTTAGAAAGGGTAGAAAAACACATTTCTACAATATATAACCAGTACAACATTGGAATCTAGAAAATAGAGGAGGTATGTCATATAAAATACTTTAAATCCCCTTTCAGAATAATAGACATTGACTGCTAGTTGCCAGTAACCAACAAAATATGACAACATATAATACAACAAATGCAAATAAGCATATAAAAAAGAACCAGGACAAGAGCATACACTGAAATACTTGACAAAATGAGGTAATATATGATAAAAAAACACACAAGTGTAGGGAACCACAACAACAAAGAAGGAGAAAGGAACAGTTCTTGACCAATTTCATTATAGAAGTCGCTTGGGTCATATCCATGCGGGTCAAACACATCTTTACTGAAGCAAGACCCTATTTCATCAATATCCTGATACGTCACTGCATGCGACAAGAAGTCAGGGTTCCGGTAATCTTTCCTATTACGAACTTCAGCATTGAAACTCTTTCCAGACTTCTTAAGCTCAAGAAATCTATTTATTCTTTTCTGCAATAACATAAAATGAAAAACAACAATGTTAATGGTTGAAAGAAATTCTCTACATTTTATTTTCAGTCTCCCAACAGTAAGAATTGATCAGTTGAGTTTAATAAGCCACAACAAACAGCTATGCTACCAAGGAAAGAGGCAGACACACCCTATCCAAGATAGACACTGGTATGGCCTTAAAAGACCACATATTTACCAAGCCTAAAGGCAATGACCTTTGTTTATTTATTTATTTTCTTTTTTTAGTAACTTCCTAATTGACGAATAGAAAGGCAACAGATAATTTTAATATCAATATATCATAGATACCATATTCTGAAAATAGTCTATAAGCCTATTGCAATTTACATGTTATAGGTTGTGGTCCACCACATTCTCCTTCCACAGCAACAGATCACCATCCCCATCCTTAGGCACTTGTTTCAGTTGGTAAACAGGAACAAATGAATGGAGCTAATAAAGCAACTTAGTCTAACAATAGGAGAAGACAATAAGCAACCACATCAATGTCAAAATCAAAGCTACTGAGCCAGAATACTGATTAATTATTCAATTCATTCAACCTCCAGTGTAAATTATATCAGCAAGAGAGACACTGAAAGACAGACACTTAAGAGTTGCTTACTTTTGCATAATTTACAAAGGGCAGTTACTGCTCATGAAAACAAGTAAGCATAAATAACACAGTTTGATACAACTCACTCCAAGCATAACCAAATTTTGTTTGATCAAATTCAAAGGTTATAGGGGAATGCTAAACCTCTTCACCTTCATATGAAGGTTAGCATCCTCCACTCCTTTTATTGGATGAAAAAACCATCGTGTGTTCCTGAATGCAAATAAACTTTGAGTGTTAAGGTAATTTTCCACAAAAAAGAAAAAAACAGATCCTTATTGTTCTTTTTCAGCTTTGTGGTTTCTTTGGGAGAATTCCACTCTTGTACTTTTTCCCTTCTTTAATAATATTTCCTTTTCTATCCAAAGAAAAGGAAACTGGAAATAAACTTGAGCACATTGGGTTGACAGTATTTGGATATAAGAGTTTACATAATTCTTTTTTTNTTACATAATTTTTTTTTTTTTTTTTGTTTAATAAAAAGAGTTTACATAATTCACTATTAGCAGTTGAAAAGTGACATATTCCAAAATTCCTATTAAAATCTCCTGAGGTAGCCTAGTAATTATTTTTTCTAGGTCCAAAAAAGTTCATAATTGGCACAACCATTAAGAATAATAGTAGTAACTTAAAAAAAACCAAACAGGCAAGGAGAAAAACTATCCAGATGGAAAAAAAAAAAATGCAATAAGGTTCTATTTCTCTGAATTTAAATTAAAAAGAAACAATTTTCTTCTTTTAAGATAATGCAAGGATAACGAATGGGTGTATTGGGTCTGTTAAGAATCAAATGCTCTTTTCTTCTTGCATTTTTTTGATATAAATGCTTGCAGTAGAGACGGAAACCATTTGCAAAGATGAAAGAAGAAAGACAAATGAATGATAAGGATTATATCAAATGGGAAAGATTTGAAGAGAGCAAAGTTTTCAGGAATTTGTTTCTTTCGAAAAAAAAAAAAGACCTGAACAACCCCCGGAGTTTATTTACTTTTAGCAAACAGTAAATAAGAGAATGGTATTTTTGTCCAATGAGAGAATGAAGGATACTAACCTCTATATAAAGGAGACAAGGTTACCATTCCCCATATAAATATAAATATAAATAAAATGAACAATTTCTTTTTGATGAATCAGAAATACAGGTTACAAAAATTTGAGCAAGAATAGCATTAGACCTTCCAAGATTGCTAGATCAATTTAAAGGGTGCTCTTCCACAAATCAGAAATGGTAAAAAGGACATAACGACAAAAAAACAGTTCAAATTAATATATGCATACACCTTTACAATGTATCAAAAGAGTATTCAATGATAGTTAGAAAAAGCATTCAAAGGGAACTTACTTGTAGATCCTCTGAGCATTTAGCTTTTGTTGGAGGAGGGAGAAATCTATCCAATGGATCTACAAGTTTTTGTTCTTCCTGATCCGCCTCTACATGTTCTGCACCATCTGATCCATTCACAGCATCATGGTTCACGGTATCATATTTGAAGGGCTCAGAAAATTGAGGAGTGTCAACTTGATTGCTAGGTGTCAAAACCTGGACTGTTCCTGATGGTGTTCTATCAAACAAATCACCTGCAAGAACATATTTGACAAAGTCTGAAGCAAAAACAATGGACCTACAGCTTGAATAACAAAATAGAACGAAATAAGTAAATCAATAGCATTACCCCAAAGTCTAATATGACCTATTATTTTTCCCCTCCTCATTTACCCTGCCAATTTCTAGGTTGGCAAGATGTGAACCTAAACCATCCCAATGCACTTCCTCCTCCTTAATGAGTAATGACCCAAATAAGAACCAGTGACTTCAGCACATTCCTTAAGTCTTAAATAAACAAATGCAGACAAGTTCTCATGCATTTGCAATAAATCCAAAGCTTGAAATCGATGATAGGCCTAAAACTTGCAAATATACATGTATCTAAGCCATTTCTCATGATTCAACAAATATCATACAGAAAATAATAGACTCTAACTATTGTAAATAATTATAACCATAACTGTACAGCAGATTACACCATTAGCTCATACTTATGGCTATATTTGCCATACCGACCATTTTATTTAACTGACTGACCAGAAAAGTAGACGAGTCATGTTTTAAATCACATCATTCCACAGCGAATCAGGGGCATCATGAAATTCTAAAAGTTAATGAATTCTCAATGAACACTGAAAAATTAATAAACCACATAACCAAGAGTAAGATTAGATTATGTTCAAACAAATGTGTGGAGTGGAGTAAGTGGGACAAACATTAATCAGAAGTTGACAAGAAATAACTCAATACTTAAATACAATTTCTACTTACCATTGGCTGTTTGAAGCTGATCACCAAACATTACTCGACCACTACCATCTATCTCCCCTTCCTGCAATGAGAACCAACCACAACTTATTATTTACCATAAAACAGTACTACCAGGTTATCTAATGGAAAATAGCCCAGCCATCATCCCTGACCTAGCCCTTTTCATGGCCAGAGGTACTACTTGGTTACACTTCTTACAATCGATATGTAAGGTTTATAAAACACCATCTAACATTTCCAGGAACTTTTTTCTCAAGAATTTGAGTATTGAAAGAAATAGCCGAAATGCCATCTCTTCAGTCAATTTATCAAACTACCACTGAAAGTTTTAGAAAAATCATGCCAGAGATTAGAAACTAAAAGAACATGCATTCTAACTTGTCAGTTTATCCTAATGGGCAAAAGGTTTCTATGTTCTAACAAGAACAAAGGAGAAGGAGTACCTCAGGCTCAGGTGACATTGCCACTTCATCATGACCATAGTCCACTATCGCAAGCGTCCCTCTCCCTCTCCCTCTCCTCCTCGAATCCACCGACACCACACGTTGCTCCCGCGGCGAAACCATCATATTCAGTTGCGGCGTTGAAGTCCCAAATTTACTCCTCTCAGGAGGGGTCAACCCATCGTTCGCAGCTGGAGGAGTAGCGTCGTTAGCAGAATCAGCTACCCCCATTCTATCAGCATCGGTCATTGAATCTTCCTCTGCAATTCTGGCATCTGTATCATCCTCTCGTTGCTCTCCCTCCTCTGCCCCTTCTTCCACGTCCTCCATCTCGTCGTCTTCTTCGTCGTAGTACATGGACAGCAGAGCAATGCCCTCGGGTTGTTTCCTCCCCGACGCCATGGAAGCTAGGGTGCCGGTGACGATTCTGGAGGTCAGTGAAAAGTGTAGGAGAGTGAAAAAAAAAAGAAAATTGAGGGTTTTGAATGCTACAAGATTGAGTGGAATTCAATAATTTTTAGTGTATTGAAGCTGAGAGTGAAGAAAATTTGAAAGGGAATTTTGGAGAAAATAGAAAAAGGAGGGAACGCGAGGGTTAGGAATTAGAACGAGGACCCGAACCAGAAGGAGGAGGAAGATGAGAGAAGTAGTGAACCGTAGAACAATTGGGCAATTTGGGCTGGTTGTAGGCAACGCTGTCGTTTTGTTTTATTGATCAAAATTTGTAAAACTTGACCCCCTAGAGAAGCTTTTCGTTTTATGCTAGTGGCCCAATAAATTCAAATACACTGTGTAAAAGTTAATTCAAACAGGGTAAACCCAAAATACTTGTTTGCTATCAAAATTTATGGCATAGGACTCGCCAAAAAGACAAGCCCAAATCCTCCATGGATCTATGAAGATTCAAAGTGGTCAAGCCACCGGTTGGCACCGGTTTTGACCGGTCCAACTACTCCAACGAGTTAGAGGGTATCAACTAGATCAATACCATGACAATTTATTAGTTCAATCGGTCGGACCGGCTGGTCCAATCTAATTTTTAAAACACTGCAAAAAAGCTATCTCATGTTTTCTCATAAAGCAAATCTGCACTTTTTTTATATAAAAATTTGTTTGCATGAGAAAAACAAAAAATGAAAAAAATATTATTTAGCCTAGGGTGAGTTGATTGAATTTGTAGCTACGAGTGATGTGGGATTAAGGAAACCATTTATGATAAATTAGTGACTCGACCACTTTGAATCTTCAGTTAAATTGCTGCCAAAATTTCATTGGCTAAATAGCAATTTTCTATGGCCTATGAGTTTACAAGGCCATGGAATTTCTATTGGATCTCATTTCTATGGCTCCTAATACATAAGCCCATGATTACACCGAAAACAATTAAACCATATTTAGTAAATTTGCAAGCAAGTTAACCCATACTTTCCTGAGCTAGCATACAAATCATTCTAAGATTCACAGTTCAAGAAATGAAAAAACCTCTTTTAATATCACTAGTTAGCTTCCTAATGAACCCAAGCCTTTAAATCTGTCTTGAAATGGCTCCATGGTGGCAATATAGTTTGAACAATGACAGTCATGTGTTTTTTGTGCTGCCAAGCGGTGAATAAGAGAGTGATAAAATTATAAAGCACACATGACTTAGATAGGGTCTAAGATCCTCAAATAGAAGGGAATCATTTAGGGTTTGTTTGGGAGTTAAAATTGGAGGTAAAAGAGATGAAAGGAAATGAATAAATGTGTCTATCCCATTGTTTGAAAGTTCAAGATTAACAAAGAAAAAAAAATTAAGGAGTAACCTCAAACCCTTATATATATTTTTTTTTTTTATCTTCATTTTTGTAACCTCAAATAGAAGGCAAAGCATAATGAGGCTAAACTTTTCTAAGATTGGTTATGTCTAACGAGTTTGAGTTAAAGCGTTAATGAGAGAGACCTATCTATCTAGGGTTCTGGTTTTTGCATGCTTCTTCTAGCTAGGTACGAATAGCAATATATCAATTTAATTGTACATACCTGAATTTTTAATAGATTTACTCTAGATTTATCGATCTAAACATTTTTTTTTGTTATAGATAAACATCATATCTCTTCTGGCGAGGACACTGTCACTATGCACTAGCTCAGTTCACCCAGTTTCGCATGAAAGAGTATTCTTTGGCCATGATGTTGTTATTCTGTATTAAACAAACTCATTTAAATCTCTTTTTCGTGTTAAATTTAGATTCTACCAACCACGCTAATCTATAATAATGTATATTATCCCATTACATCAAGAAGTGCAGGTGGTTAGACGTACCGTTGTTTAATTTAAAGACAAAACTTAGGTAAAGTTTCATAAGTATTGGTGGTGTTGTTTTCCTGTTAAAATATTACATGTGTATTAATTTTTACACATCAACTGTCATATCATCTCTTTATTATTCATCAAAATTTCATCTTTCACTCTTAATTTCTCTCTCCCCCAGCAACCTCCAATGGTGTCCCTCCCTCCATCTCATTCCAATGGAACAACGGCCGGGCATATTCACTGACCGGAAACCAGACCACTCTTTTAAGCTAGCTTTTCCGAGAATAACAGCCCCAGCTTCCCTCAATTTCGTCACTACAAACGAATCCTGAGCCACCGTGGATCCAAGCAGAGCGAAGGAACCAGCCGTGGTGTTCATCCTATTCTTGGTTGCAATATTATCCTTAATCAGAATAGGAATTCCTCTCAATTTAGTCCCTCGCTTCCCAGCCAAACGCTCTTTGTCAGCTTTCATGGCTTGAAAATCTGCATCTGGGTTCACTTCTGTTACACCACCCAGGATCGGGTTTCTTCTATGGATTTCATTTTTATAGAATTTAATGAGTTCTGTGGAGGTGATTCTGTTTTGCCAAAAAGCGCGTTGGAAATCCTCTATGGTTGCTTCTTTGAACTCAAATCCATGTTGCAAAGGGAGAGAGGAACACCATTGGAGTTTGCTGGGAAAAAGAGAAATTAAAGGTAAGCGATGATGAAATTTTGAGGAATAATAAAAAGATAATGTAACTGCTGATGTATAAAAATTAATATATGTGTAATGTTTTAATAGGGGAACAACATCATCAGTATTTATAAAACTTTACTTAAATTTTGTCCTTAATTTAATGGGTAGGTCTGAAATTCAATAATGGAAATTATGAAAAAAAAAAAGCGAAATTCAATAATTGAAGGCCAGCTAAACAATATAGTGACAATATTTAAGTTTTCTGAACAAGTATGCTTCATAATCATAACTCCATTCCACCATGTCGGTATCCTTAATTTACTGAAAGGGTAGAATTTTCATGCTACTGATGTGAACGCCAAGCATGTTCCGTGGCTCAAAATTTGTCAGGGTAAAATATTGTAGATGGTTCTCATTCTACTTACAACTCACATTAATGAGTTACCTTCCCAAGAGCTAGAAGTCAATTGGGTTGAACAAGCTTGCCTTCGGATCAAAGCACACCAATGTGCATTTTTTCTTTTTTTTGTCATAGAAATAAATTTCTAAACGAAGAATGTGAATTCAGGCACTTAAGATCTTAGTCTTTTTGAGATTTCTCTAAAATAATTATGTTATGTGTGCTTGTGTTACGAAGTGCCCAATACAAACTCTTTAGGTCATAAAGGTTGAGAAAGAACACCTTTACAATATTTTACATTTTAAGGCATTAAGAAGTGTGTCATGTCAAATAATGAAACCTTAACCACAAATTACTCACTAATGCCATTTTTCTATGTCAAAAATCAAATTAACTCAATTTTAAGTTGTTAGATAGATCTTCATAGGCTCATACCTTTAATCTCTATCATAAACTATATCAAAATTCAGGCACATAACTTAAACTTACTTTTTAGTAAATTTAAATGTCAATACTTAAACAATTACATATAGTTGTACATCTAGAATTTTTTTTTTCACTAAAAGTTATATAACATGGTTCTTATCTCTTCTTTTTCTATTTGCACACCATGCATATATATGAGCTTTGTGACTTTTCTTTTAACTCAAATGGAGACTGCAAGTATTTTAAGATGCAATTGGTGTGTAGCTATTATTATTATTGTCATCCAAGATGTAGCTGAGACTGACAAGGATGAAATCAAAGCAAATCTTATCTTGAGACCAATTTAGATGAAAGCACACCACTAATGTACCCTTTGGCCCTGGCAAGGAGGTAAGTTTTCCAATTGCTATTTGCTAAGCTTAGAAGCATCTGTCTTATCGTGGAAATGAAAAATTTTAGGAAAATAGTGAAGTGAAAGTCTATGAGTCAGTTTTGCATGTATAAAGCAAAAGGAAAAAAGACCTCCAAAATTGTAGCACTCAACTTTATGTCAGCAATCAGATGTGTTGTAAATTAAAAGGCATTTGTCAATTAGTGTAATATTATATTAAGATTGTTCTTTTAAAAAATGATTAACCCAGATGAACTCTTCTTTTCTTCTTCTTTCTCCTTCTCTATAGCCATTGAATAATCAAATTGTTCATAAGAAAATGGAAATTAACAATGTGTTTGACTGTTTGGTAGTAAAGATAGTAAATAAGATAAAAAGAGACATATAAATTGAAGATTTTGATTTTCAAAATAGGACTAAAATGAAGACAAGATGCATTTCTGTACAGAATCTACTTTGTGGAGTTAAGTAAATATCGATAAAAGAATTATAGAATTTCACTTTCTCATTCAACCTTGGGAAAGAAAAAATAAAGAAAGAACAACGCTTAAGGAAAAGAAAGTGCTTTTGATAAAGCACAAAAAGGGTGAAAGTAAGAGACACATGCTTGCAGTTTTTCTTCTCTAATTTGGAATTAATGTCACTATTGAAATGTCAGCCTCAACTCAAGAATTTTCCAACAAAGAGTGACACGGAAACCTAGCTTCATAGCAGACCAACTTCGAAGAAGCTGAAAGTGAAGTGGACAATGACGCGCAAAATACTTCTATCTAAGTTCCACCTATTTTCTCATGCAAATATACACTAATTATAATAAGATTTGCATGAGTTACCACAATTTACTTATACAACTCTGCTAAATTCATCATCACCAATTTCACAAACTGTTTATGATTTTCATTAAGGGGTTGGAAAGAGTAGGTTAAGTGCAGTATTATAAATCATCCACACCTTAACTATATTATAATGTTGTTATTATTATTTTTCTTTAATCTTAGGTAAATAGAAGAAAGCACTTAATACTCTTTAAGAAAGGATTTACCAAAAAAATTATCTCTCCATTTAAGATAAGCCAAACTTTTGGCCCAATAATAATACGAGTTGAGCCAATTGAATTGCAATGATGAGCAAATTATGTATAGTGTTTTACATAACTTTATTTAAAGTTAAAAGGAACTTGCTAAAGCCATCTCTTAAGTGGAGGTACCATTTCATTAACTCCAAAAATAGGTATTTTAGATAGAAGTAATAAGAACAAAAGAAATATAATTTATTGATAATTAATTAACCACATAATCATAATTAATATATTCACCCTTATGCACTCAAAAACACCGTCTTCTCTGTTCTCCAAAAATAGTTCTTTTTCTTTTGACATGTTTCCTTTTCTTACTTGCCTCTTTCCCTATTTTGGAATTCTCTTTTCCTTCTTTTGTTGCATGAAAAATAATAAAATAAAGGCTAGATGGAAGAAGAAGAAACGCAAAAATGTACATGGTTTTTTCTTTACAAATTATGGTCCATGGATAAAAATAGTATAAAACCCTAGCCTAATACCGTCTGTAATACTATTTAATCAAAGAAAAATATGTTAGACAAAACTTTATCAAAATTTAAATATAACTATTAAATGAAACAAAGTGATAAGATCTCTATATTTATCTAAGGATGATTATAAATTTACATAATTCTAGCAGCAATTTTAATAATTAAATTCTAAGTGCCTACCATTTTTTTATATATTGAATCCCTATAAGTCTAGAGCAAAACCAGCAGCATCATGAGCATCATACGTAACTTATTAAATTATGCAAACCGTTTAAAGTGTCAAAAAGGTCAAAATCGTTGAAAACAAACCATAGAATACTTCTAGAGTTTACAACAAATACCACTTTAATACACCTGAAATGATTATAATACCAATTTTACAAATCCATTGTCATTGAATTTTCCAAGTTGAGAACGCGTACTTCTCATATTCCATGCCCATAATAGCTCCAAAAAGATCCTCTTGACATTCTCGTCCACCATAATCATTCAAACATTACCTCTCAATCATGCTAAACAACTTGGGCACGCGGCATAAACGACTTGGCGTACAAAATTGACAAACCAAAAATGGACTTGCCTTCGAGAAAACTTGCACAAAATGCCTTGACGAGCCCACGACGTTAACTAATGGTCCCTCAAGAGACAATAAAACAAACACGTAAGCTGCAAATAGACATCCATGCATAGTTGATTCTTCTATCTTATCTAGTTCTTTGGGTAACCCAAAGAGGGATATTCTAAATAAATTAACAAGGGAATAAAGCAAAAAGAAACAAAGTGAAAAGAGTAATAGAAAACAAAATCAAAAAGCAAAAAAAAAAAAGGAAAAATAATTAAAAAAACCATAAAGAATTTTAATGATGGAATCCCCTCTTAGAAGAGACAAGTAATGAGTGAGTGGGATTCTCTTCTATGCCCCTTTGCTTACCAAAAAACCTACATATCTCTCCCATTCATTGCCCTTATTTCACCCTTCCCTACCCCACCCCACCCCACTTCATTTTGCCTACCTTTTTCCTTTTCACTTTTTCTTTTCTCCCTTTTTTCAAAATTTTTGTCTATACATCAGAAAATCAGAAGAAAAAAAAGGACACCAAAACATGGCCCGAAACTCCAAACCCAGCACTCAATGCCAAGCCTACGGTCACCAACAGCGCGTGTAATGCTCCTCCCAATCAATGAAGGGTTAAACGGGTGAGGGCAAAAGAAACGCTTCTCAATCGCGTGGGGAACCGGATCAATGCGGGTCGGGCCCTCCGCGGGGATGAATGTCTTTGAGCAAACCGAGAACCTGTCGCATAGAGGGTCTTTTCCCAGGTGACTCGGCCGTACACAGGTACGCGACTCGGAGACTCTCAACCATCTCCGCCTCCGAGTCATGACCGAGTTTCAACCTCTCATCCAACCCGCGCACACCGTTATTATCCCTCACCAGCTTCCGAACCCAAACCACCGTCTCCGCCGTGCCGGGCTTCCCCGTCAGGAGCTCCATCAGAACCACTCCGAAACAGTACACGTCGGTCTCGGTGGTGCAGTTTCCGCCGCCAATGTTTCGGGTCCCGATTTTTCGGAACCCGAAATCGGCGATTCGGGGCTCAAAGTCATCGGCGAGTAAGATATTTGATGTGACTAGGTGACCGTGGACTACAGGTTTTGACCCGGCGTGATGGAGATAGGCCAGCCCACGTGCTATCCCGACGGCGATTCGATGTCGTGTTAGCCAACCCATCTTTTCCGGGGACGAAGCTTGCGATCCGGCACCGTTTTGAATCTCCCACGTGTCTCCACTCCAATCCTCCACGTTAGTCTCTCCAGTGGGGAGCTCGTGTAGCCATCTACCCAAATCGCCGTTTGACATGAACTCGTATAATACTAACTTCTCCTTACCTAAAATGCAGATGAAAAAAAAGAATTAATTTACACGAAAAAAATGAAAAGTAATTCTATTCATTTATATAACTATAACATAATATTACGAAATAGTTAAACTATATAGATAACTAGACTGACAAGTTGAAACTCAAAAAAGTAAAAATCATGTTTGTTTCAAATTCTTAAATCACAATGGTGTAGAATTGAACGAGTAGTTTCATTTAAATTTAGAAAAAAGAAAAAAAGAGACAACTTAAATTCAAATAGTGATATACAATTGTCTAAATAACATACTCAAAGTCAAACTCATATAGCAATTTGTACAATAAAGTATAAAAATAGTGAATGTAAAAGTTAAAATCATGCTAAATATAGAAATGAGTAGAATGTGATTTCAACAATTCTACTTAAACATAATACAAGTTATTATTGAAATTAAAACTTGTAACACTGATAATTTGTGTATTTAAGTGTTATTCCAACAATGGCAAAAAGAAAGGTGTTGAGTCCAACAACCATTCATCAAGGAACATGCCCATACCATTTCAAAGTACACGAATTCCTATACGTAATCATACCCAGTGCTAGATTTAGGTGAAAATGGTTAAACAACAAGTCACTGAGTACGACATTATGCAATTAAAAGAAAGAAACCCGTGAAGCCCATTCAATGGTGCACAGTTCAAACTTCAATTTAAAAGGACTCTGCAAAAACAATAACACATCAAAACACCGTACGCTACCTGCAATACAGTAACCGGAGAGAGGCAACAAATTCGGATGCTTTAGCTCCGATAAGTCAACGAACATGGCCACCGCGTCATCATGATCCACGTCTTTGGCATTCTCCAGAACCTTGATTGCCACGTGTATGTCACCTGGAAGAACTGCACCGTACATGGGCCCACACCTTCCCTCAGCGAGCTGCGAGTCCTTCCCGAAGTGTGACGTGGCAGCAATCAGGTCCTTGAAGCTAAGGTTCATCAACGGCTTCTCGAACATGACGACCGGTGCGGACGTTGGTTCCTTAAGATCTGCTACCCACGAGGTACCCGATTCGGTCTCAAAAGCGAACGGTCCAGATTTCTCGATCTTGACCGGTAACGGGACCGGTTTGGAAATCGCCCATTTGTTCCTTTTCGCTAATTGCTTTCTTCTGTAACAGCAGAATACCCAGAAACACAAGAGAATAACAACAAATGCTGAAGCCAACGACACCGCCAGAATCACTGTTTTGGATTTGTGCTTGTGCTTGGGTTTCTCGTTCAAGGCTTGTGTTTCTTTGTGAGAGGATGGGGTTTTTAAAGAATGAAGGTTGGGTATTTTTGATGCAATGTAATTGAAATTATGACCCGCTTCAATGAAAGCTGATTTAGGAAACATCTTGTAGCCATCGAAACGACCCGTCGCGTTGAAGTTGTTGAACGAAACATTCAAAATCTTGAGCTTTTTCATATCAGGGAAATCAGCAGGGAAACTACCATTCAGCTTGTTGAACGACAAGTCCAAGTAGTTGAGTTCTCGTAGAACAGAGATGGGTTTCACATTGGCTTTGATTCCGCAGTGTGAGAGATCAAGGTGCTGAAGCTTCGTGAGGTTTTGAAACCCAGAAGGGAGATTTGTGAAATTGTTATGAGAAAGGTCAAGAACTTTCAATTCAGAAAACCCAGAAAGCTGAACCTGATTGGTGAACCTGTTATGGGAAAGATTGAGCGTTTCAACCTGCGAAAACGAGCCGTTTTCTGAAGTGGGTTCGAACCCAATGGTGCCACCGAACCGGTTGTTGGCTAAATTAACCATCTTTAAGCTTGGAAGTGTCCAAAACCAGCTTGGAACAGAGCCTTGTAGAGAATTCCCAGAGAGATCAAGAGCCATCAAATTGGTCATGTTCCTCAGAAACTTCCACGAGATAGTACCAGTTAGATTCTTGAAGGGAAGCTTTATAGAGCTACTCTGAGGGGTTGAACAGTTGTTTGGCACTGTTTGGAGCCAGGAAATGTGGAACCCAGAAACTGATTTGAAGGCCTTTGAGAGAAGCTCGTAATCTCTTGTACTGTTGCATGAAGATTCGGCAACAGCAAACAGCGCCAGAAGAATCAAGAATCTGCAAAAGGGCTTCATTTTCTTGGCTTCCACTGTCTCAAAATTTTCTGTTCCTCTAATATACTCTGAAGGAGGGAAGCAAAAGAGAAGAAAGAGAGAGAAGAAAAAAACGGAGGGTCTATTGGTATAACTCTAGTGGCACTAGTGGAATAGTTTAGATACATAGAGGTTGAGGGTTAGTGAAGTGGGAGGGAGTTCACGGCGTTAGTTTTGACGGAGAATTAACGACACGTGAGCAAGTGGTGAGAAAACTAAAGAGTTAAAGACAATTTAATGGAAGTTGTACAGAGGTGTTGACTGTTGAACTGTTGAAACCTAAACACACACACTGACGACTCTGACTTATGAATACGATTAATCTCACCGCTTGGTGATGCGGTGATTGCGAATTTTTTTCTTTTTTTTTTTTTTGGTAGCAGAGAATTAATATTGTATTATTAAAAGTTCAAAATAAATCTAATAAAAGTTGACCCAATTTAGTTGTATCAACAAGTTTTTTCGATTTAAATCTTTTGTTGATAGATATTTACTAATTGATTGAGTGCCATTGATTATTGAAATCATTTGGTAATATTAAGTTTATTTTTAATACTTACACGTTTTATGTTTAAACTTAAAATTGTTGTCTAATAATATGTCTAGCCTCCTTAACCGAAAAAGAAGTTGAAAATTAGTTACATAATGAAATGACTAAATACCTTAATTTATTTAATATTAGTGTTGTACATAACAAAGAGATGGATGTGTTGGAGACTTGGAGGAGAATCAATTAAAATTTGCATGAAAATAAATTCAAGATATGTTAGAAAGGTTTAAAGGAAAACTTGAAGACCTTAATAAGTCCATAAATTACCAACAAAGGAAACAGTTTAAGAAGTCCATGCACTAAAAATAAATAGTTTGAATTGCTTTAGTAATTTTAATCTAAAAATAATATGTACATTACAAAAGAAATGAATTCAAGATTATTCAACCATTAATTTTAGGCACCAATATGCAAAATAATGCAAGGTCAACAATAATTTTCAAGAGCTATTTAATTGACAAAACTTACTTTGTAATGAGATGAGTTTATAATATAATAAAGTTATTAATTACTTGTCTAAAAAATTGGTAGAACATTGTTATGTTTACATAAAGTTAGAAAGATTTAATAGCATAACACCACATTGTCATGGTGCGTAACATATATATCTTAATCATAATTTTCAGTATTTTTTATAAACATATACTATAACTATTAGTTCATGTGATTATTAAATATAGTATTTAATATGTAATTATTGAACATGATAATAAAATACGAAACACAATTCATACCAAAAAAAAGAAGGAAAAACAATAACTACATAACTCAAAAATTATTTAATCTGCTGAGAAAATATTTTCAACTTCTAATTTACTCACGGTGAATTGGTGAAGTTTACTATACAATGGCAAATTAAGCTGCTAAGCATGTTTGTTGTTAGTGTTGATTGGGGAGTGGAACAGCACTGTGGGAGGTGTGAGATTCATAATATGACCACCACATAGATTTGAAGGTGACCTCACTGGGTTTGAAACTCATAGGGTCCCAGTTCTTTTAATTGTGATTCTGAGGGTTATAAAGATCTTAGGGTAGATGATGTAATGGTAAAGTTGTTCCACCGCCATACACAGTAAATGGTCCAAACAAGAGTTGACAACACCTTGTGCGCCCACAAACTATATGAAAATATGCTTCAACCACCAGAAAAGATGAGGAGAGAATGCATAAATTTTAGCTATTTACACACATAAACCCTTTATTATATTCTAGCTGTGTACAAGTTCCAACTATTATGCAACTTGCAAACTGACTAATCTGGTTTAGCAGGCTGCAGAGTTCAAAGGATGGGCTTTATGGGGTTAAAAATGAAATTATTCTAATACACAAATTTCAGATGCACACCTTTTAAAACTATATCTAAATTCTAAAAAAAAATAATTATAAGCAGAGTTGCTTAAATTAATCAGATAGAGTCACCCCCTACGAGTCTAAATGTTTGTGCATTATATAGTGCAACTAAATTTCTTCATATTTGTTTAATTTAACAGTTTTTGCACTTTATAACCTCTTCAAGTTCTCCAAATGCTCTTCCTAATGATTACATTTAGAGAAAATATGCAGATATGCTTGAATCTTTGCCTAAAAAAATTATTTGGTTTTGTCTATTTAAAAATAATGAATTTTTTTTTGAATTATGTGATTCTTATATTTATATATATAATTATTTGATGTAAAATATATATTGTTACAAAATTTTACAACTAAGTGTGTTGTAGAATTTAAAATCAACTAGTTTTATATTATATATTGGTCTTCTAAAGAGACAAGCACACATAACACAATTAATCCATAAATCTCTTAAAAATATGAAGGCCATAGGTTTGAATCTTTATTTTCTATATTTCTAATTTATTTTTGACAAAAAAAAATAGCTTTCTAAAATTAGAGTAGTTTCAATTTTAAACCTTGAGCATATAATTTCTCGTAATTAATGAAGGGTGAGAGCGTAAACAAAAGCAGTTGAGAAAGTGATAGAATTAGATTAGTCATCAGAGAACAATTAAACACACTAGCTTGATTGGAGTTGTTAATTCCATCCAAATCCTTCGTTTTCTTTTTGACAAAACAAGTGAAGTTTCCTAGCTGGTTAATTAAGCTATGCCTCTAATTTGATTGGTAGTGCTGTGGAAACAATGCAAAATGGAGAACTGATTGATTGGTATTGCTGTGAGACAATTACAAAATAGAAAAAGGCAAAAGCATAAATTGGATTCCTCTTGATCATTTAATTGCTTGGAGTTGGAGAAAAACAAATCACATGCATATACAAAGACCTTGACTCAGTAATAATGCCCAGTCTTCCACTTAGCTTGAGTCTTTTCTCAAGAAAAGCTCTTGGGTCCCCTATCCCACATCCTCAACTGGTCAACATTTATAATATAATCTATGTGTGCATATGTTAAATGCAGAAAGAAAGATGTTTTCAAGTGAAAAAGCAAAAACACCAACCGCGAAGCAATTCTGACCCAAATCATTGAAGAACAAATAATAATTTATAAAAAGAGAAAGAATAACCTCCTAAGAAAACAACGATATTGTTAAGACCAATTTCTGCTAGTTATACCATTTTTACACGGACACAAGTTTGTGCAACTGTATAGGTAACTTACAAGAAACAATTTAAATGCATTCAATGGAAGTAAACACAATTATGTTTATAGTGGTCAAAATTGTATACGTAATAGTATTACTTTTGTGGAGTGTAAACTGTCATCAGCTCACCACCTCCCATAAGGAGTCATTTTTTTTTAATAAATAAATAACGACTACAATTACAACAAAAGAAATAAATAAAAAGACCAATCTTATAATTATAAATATGTTAAGGAGTTCAATGTGAAATTAATAAAATTTTTTAATATTAGCATAAATCTTTTGAAGAATTAAGTGATTTAGTGTATGTCAAAACAATTACTTTTAAAAAAATTAACGTGAAAATATTGATGGGTTTTGAACAAAAAAAAAATAAATCCAGGCCAGATGATATTGTTCTAAACAATACTCCTTTAAGTCTCTAAGAAATATTTTATCAAAGAGATCACAAGTTAAATTCTATTGAGACCTAGTGAGAGGGGATGGACAAACTATAGGCTCCAATAAAAAAAACTATTCCTTTACTTAACTAGTAAATCACTTCCATACAAATTCTTAAGTTTGTAATTAAGGACATCACTAATTTTCTTATTTTCAGTTACTTCTAGACTGTTTAGGTCAAAATATTTAGGAGGTCTTGAAAAGAATCATAGTGGATCTTACATTTCACATGCACCAAACTAACATATCCTCTTTTTTCACAAGGAGACAAATGACATACCAATGATACGTATGAGTCAAAGACAAACCAAAAGAGAATATACATGTCAATAGGTTCAGATATAATTAAACTATATATATATATATCTCTGATGGATTTGGAGGTTGGCAAGTAGCTTGCTCCACAAATTCCAGATGCTAGTGGTAATCTTACCTGCTCTTGCACGTGGTTTCGTCTTCTTCTCTTTTGCTGTTATCTTAGTGAAATATGTTTAGAATTGTTTTAGGGGGTAAGTTAAGTGGATGGTATCACCTAATCCAAAACCATCCAAACCAAAATTCCAAGAGAATGACGCCTTAGACTTTGGATATAATATAATATTAAACTGAAAACACTGAGATTTGGGATCATTATAAAATGGTTACAACAACGCTCCTGCCTGCAAGTTAAATCAACAATGTGACTATCACTTCTGACTGAACAATGTGATTACTATTTTATTTGTCTCGTTATGCCCCACTAATAAAATTTAATTTGGGAGCATATAAAATTGAATATCTAATTAACAAGAAGTAATGATGATAACTCCAAATTAAGATAAGATGTATAATGTTTACGTGTCATGTTAGGTATGAGTGTTTTATTCATAAAGGATAAATATCGAAATTTTTAAGTAAGTATGTTTTGGTATAGAGTTAGAAGCCAACAATTGCTTTGGCTCCTCAATGAGACCAACGCCAATGGAGGCTTCAAAACTGAGCTGAAATCTGATATTCTGATTAGTAATATAATAATAAAAATAGTTATAAATAATTTGTAATGTTGCTTTCGAAAGTTGCGAGGTTGGTGTTGTTTGTGTTTGCTGTATGGTTGTGAAATTTTTTTTTTTTAAAAAAAGAAATCATTTTTTTTAATTTAAAATATGTACCAATTCAAGGCTAAGTTATCTAGATGAAAACTCCAAGACAATTCATCAACAATAAAATGTAGTCTAGGGGGAACAAATAGCTAACAAAAGATGAAGGAATGAGGGAAGAAGGAACAAGGGGGATATTATTTTTAACAGATACATAATTAGGTTGTCAAATTAAGAAGTATGCTAGTCCACCTCCAGTGAAGTAAACAAGTTGCAAAAAAATCAAATTTGACAAACAAAGGTGGGATCTGCAGCATCTGCTTCCTATGAGACTAATAATCTAGATACATGGTTTTCTTAACGAAAAAGAGTTCCAAATGTTCAAATGTAAATGGGAAAATGAAAATTTTAATATGATATGATAACTGTCATCTTGCATGCAGCTGAGCAAAGCTTTGTTCCTCCAAAGCAACTGGCTTTTCATTCCTTTCCAACAACAAGAACCCTGCAGTGCTAGCTAGAACTATCAGCTCAAATCCTTCAATACCTTTATTAAACAAGTTTTCAACTCTAGATTAGTTCGCCAAATATAAAAATCTTTCTTGAGAAATAATTAAATGATAAATAAACACATCCGCAGCAGTTTTGTAATTAATATTACCAAGGTCACCAATAAATAAAACAAATGCAATATGGAAAACAGAAAGCATTCTTATTTTACTTCAATTATTAAGAAAGTAGTTCTAATAAGGTAAATATTGACAATTGAGAATTAAAATTCAATGTAGTATGCATGTAAGTTCTTCTGCCATACTACATAAGAGTTCTATCTCCCAACCTGATGATTTACACGTTAAGGAAAGTAAAACTTTTACAAACTCAAGAAGAAGTAATGTGCATGCCTCCACCTCTTACATTATACTATAAGATACAAAAGAGTTGGGAAACTAATCACTTAAATACCTCCACATAAATTTTACAGTTTAGGAGTATATCGTAGTTTTAAATACAAACGATTGTGTAAACCACTTTAATGTCAAATAATTAATAATAACATTAGATAACATAAAATCACTTATAATATATACTCTACCATTTGTTTTCTCACCATTCCAATCGAAACTGAAGAGTGCTTTCTACGAGCAATTCGCATAAATCATGGGTAAGGTGCTTAAAATCCTAGATTTCATAGTGTCTCTACCTCAACATTTTTGAGTTGACGTTGCCAACATGTAAAACTGCAATAATATCCACAGAATTTTGTGTTTTTATCCTACCCACTAAGGCCTCTTAGAAAACCTGCAATTCTTGACAAACTTTAACGATTTTTCTATAAAAGAAACAAGTAATATATATATATAGTGCTAGACAATTTTCTTTGAACTCTGTTAGAAAGTATTATTAAGAATACAAAGGTAGGTTCTTCCAGTGATAAAGTAATTGGGTGACAACTCCAAAGCAATCCCTCTATAACAGCTCTATCTAAGGATAACTCAACACATTTCAATTCTAGAGATTCAACAAACTTTGGTGGTGGAAGTAATTATTCTTCTAGCTGGAATTGTGGAAGTGCACGCTATGTACTTCAGAGCACACAGCAATGAAAGTAATTATAATTAAGGATAAAAAGTGGCATACAATTAAATGTCCAAAACTTAGAAATATATAGATATCATTCTATATAGAGAAATAAATCATGTATTCACTAAATGAAAATGCTGACTTAGCCGAAAAGCGCATTTATAAATAGAGGTACACAAAATAAAAATTGATAAAGATAAATACAATAGTACAAACAACTAGAGAGTCTAATTTATTGACTTGCCTTAGAAGCGATGATTTTCAGCCTCAAAATAATTTTTTGTTGATCAAGCTTTGCTAGATTTTTCCTCAAATAATAAAACCAAGAGGTGACATTATCTCTGCAAGGTGTCAGAACTAGCTTAACTTGTTTCAATGAAGATGAGTTTATCACATGTGAAACCTGAGGGAGTTTAATCCCTTGGTATTCATACCAAGCACAATCTTGGAGCATCAATCTTCACCTCTTTTGGCGGCTTGTGATTGTAATAAGACAACATGATTGGTATTCATACTTTGCTATGGCGACCAAGAAATATCCAAGCTTTTAACGATGGTGTTTGGTCTATAGAGTAACATGCACAAAGACGCACCACAGTTGACGATTATTGTTTCCACCTCTTCACGAGAGAGCTTGCTACTTTCACAGACAAACTTGGAAGTGAAATCAGAAAGTGATTCCCATGTGTGGTGCTATGTCTTGGACAGAACACTTGTTTGAGCTGGGTCATTTGCTGGAATCAAACAGAGGATTTGGTGCAACACAGGATCTAGAAGATTGGATATCCTATCCACTTTGTCCCTGGGTTGGGTTGCGGGTATTGTTTGGTGATTTTTTGGAGAATGTAACAAGGGGTCGTTTTCCATGGTGGCACTAGAACTGGTCTTACAAGTTCAAACATCGGGATCAATTGATGTCCAAGATCCTCCTTTTAAAAGGCACTAAATATTAGGTAAACTAGGGATAACTGTCTAGGCCACTACTAGTAGAGGTTTCTTGAAAGAATGGGTTTCTATTGGGAATTGAGCAATACACATCTCGGCCTCTTCTAATAGAGGTTTCTAGTATGGTTTGTGTGGTAACAAATAATAACCATGAGGACCACCATATGTAATCTATAGGCAAATAGGCTGGGAGTTTGATTTTCTTCGTAAGGAGAAAGAAATAAATTACAAAGAAAATGAAAGCTTTTCTTGTTAGGATTTTAAAACAAAATAAAAGACTATTGATTTCGTATAATCTTTTTTCAAAGGGAATTGTAATTAATTACAATTGCTATGGAAATTTCAAATTAGGGTTATATACTTTTACTCTTGTTTAAGAAGAAAAATGAAATAATAAATTTTTATTGGGAAAACGACTTTTGTAAATTATTTAAAGGCTCAGTTAGATTTTTTAAGTAGAAGATATGGGAGATGGGGATTTGAAACCAAGACTTTTAACTTTATTGGTGATGATTTTCTAGGTGCTGTTTGTGCTCGTGTCAATAAAAATTAGTTAAAGTGTTTTAATGTGCAAATATACATATACTACAAACTTTCGGCACTTACAAATACTTTTTCCTAATTGTTATGGTTAGGATAAAACTATATATGATATATATTCTGGAGAAAGAAATGTCATAGTTTTACCCCTGAAAGGGGGAGAAATCCAGTTAGGTTTAGTATCAATGATAAAATCCAGAAAGCTAAATGATGTTGTTCTTGATCTAGATCTATGGGTTCCAATAGATGATCTGGTTGTGAGATTAATCTATCCTCATTGGATTGGATAATTGTACTTGGGAGAGAATCCATTATGTTCCGCCCATTGAACATGCATCTGCTAGGTCATCAACAGAGTTCTTAAGGTTTCTCTTTTTTTTTTTTTTCAATATATATTCTGTTTAAGATTTTGCTATCCTATTTTGCTATTTACAAAGAAAAGAAATTTCAGAATCTTTCTATTAGGAAAAGAAAAGGGGAACAATAAATTGAATTTGCGATTGACCTTTGAGTAACGCTCACCAAAATTCATTTTCTTGTCTTACAATAACTTGGTTCTACAAGGAAACAAAATCTACGAGGATTAGTCATGAAGGGGAGAAGATAACTTCAAACAATTGTCTTCCGTCAACAAATTATTGCTAGTCATCTACGAAATATCATGCGAAAAGTTCTCAATAAAGTATGTTTATAGAATTAGTGCACAAGAAATTCGCACTCTAAAAAAAAAAATGGGAAAAAAAAGTAATAAAATTTTATCTGAATTTATAAAATTATTTTTTCTGATCCATACTCCAACATCAAGTGCGTTCAAATCAATGCTTTTAACTGTCCTAGTTAGAAATTTTTAGAAACGAGTACTTAGCTGCAAAAGGTTAAAAAAAAAAAAAATATCACAAGCAGAAACAGAATAAATATGCCCACTTAAATGGCAGAAGTAAACGTTCCACTTCAGCCAAGAAAACAAATGTCTAAGTCGTTTTAATTTTGAATTCACAACTAATCAAAATAAACTTTAAATAATCTTCAGCAGCCGACAAATAGCAAATATAAAGCTATAGGTAGATTTAATTGAAAATGGGAAACTTGAAATGATTTTGCAAACTCTCAGCTGTAAATAAGCATACAAATTCACAAATAATCATGCATCACAATTCACAAAGCTAGACATGCAGAAACAGGACAGCTAGCAAGATATTGTAACTTAAATTTCAACAAAACAAATCATGATAGAATATCAAGGAAAGACCAACAAGTGACTTTGAATCAATTTATGGAATCAAATTCCCCTCCAGCATCATTTGAGATTTGAGATATGCTATAATTACGTACTTCAACATGTAAATCAAAATCAATGAAAAACAAGACAGAAGAATCCTCTCTTCACCCCTTAGACTATCCCCCTTTCAACATCAAAATCAATGAAAACTAGTCATATACAAGGCCACTCTTTACACCTTAGACTATCCCCTGTCTCCTAGTATATAACCATTTTTATTTTATTTTATCGTAACCAAGCTAGCTTATTAAGAGGACCCTTTTATGTATTGAAATAAATGCTTCATTACAGAAATAATACCACAGCACATTTATTCAGTTGTCTACATGCATCAATAAGAAAGTAAAATGTCAAACACAAAAGGTAAACCGTAGTATGGATATTAACAATCCTCAATGTATCAATTATAGAACCAATCCAACAAAGCATAAATATCTAATCTTTATTAGCATTCAAGTCCTTTAAACTACAACCTTTAATTAAATCGACAATCACATATTTGAAATAAAGAAGAGTCAGCAAAATCAAATAAAAATAAATAAAAAAGAACAGTCAGCAAACAGACCATGATAAACTGAACAGTCAATGCAACGCATGAACTAGAAATTAAATTAATAAAGTTTAAGTTTAGCTTCCCGAATCTAAAACAACATACCGGACAGTCATAGTCTCCAATTGTTATCATTATGAGAACATATTCATCTCAAGTGCTAAGTAGTAATATAACCTGCTGATACTTCTTGCGACTGTTCCATATCAAGTGGTACATTGCCATAATATTCTCATTTCTCTTGATGACACCCTTAGTCTCTTCTATGATAACAGAACATGCTTTGGCACTTAGATCGAACGTGCTCTGGTAATATTTTCTTAGAGAGGAAGTGGCCCTTGTTTAGAAATTTTAGGGCCTGAAGAAAACTAGAGGATTTGGGATTGAAGGTCATACAAAACATGTCTTTTTACATGAGTTGCCATAACAAAGAAGTAGACTTCAAGATCACATACACAATATTCATGTTTACTCAAACATAATGAAAAACGATAAATGGTCATTTTGTATTACATAATCTTCAAGTTTCTTCTATTGTAATTAACTTTTCATTAAATGGTCTGTAGAAAGGTAGAAGGCCTCCTCAAACTTTATTCCATTAAAGCATCTGTATCAGTAACAAACCTTGCATGCCTTCCCTTCCACCATCCAGCATGGGGAAAAGAAAACACTTTTCCTTCTTTGCAGTAGTTCAGCTAGCAGTTAACTTATCCCTGTCATAATTATCAAATAAAAAATAACAATGATGAAAGACGAAGAGTTAAATTATACGAAGACATTCAAAAAATATATGAAAACACTCTTATCAAATAGCTAAAACCCTTTGTTCTTGTATTAACTAATTAAGCATCACTATCAACAAATAAAGGGTGAACGTTTGCTAGTAATATAATTATTCACATAACTTACAGCAGAATTTCCCCTTCTAATTCCTTCTTTTCATTATTTATTTAATTACCTTTTTCATTTTTTTTGGGCTTTTCTTAGGTATATTATGAAGTCAGCAGAATTCTATTTCAACCAGACTATTTACGAGTCAATGAAAATATAATTGCGGATTGAAGAACATCCTCCTAAGACTTAAGTTAGAAGATAAGAGTAAGAAAACTCATTAAATACTTATTTATAAACATGTGGTTTTGAAATTATAACATATTTCAATTGAAATGATTAAAGTGAATCATTTTAGTTAAATTAAGCATAATAACAAGAAATAAAGTGCAACTTATACATAACATGTACTGTTCACTTAAATTTGCTTACCACTTAAACTGAAACTGAAGAATGCCTTCTGCTAGCAATCTATGCAAATCAGCCTCCTGAAGGTTCTCGAAATCCTTGGTTCCATCTTGTGTGTCAACCTTGACATCTTTTAAGTAACCTCGCCAACATGTGAAAGTACAATAATCCCCGCAGTACATTGTGTCTTCATCCCTGCTCACTAAGGTCTCTTGGAAAACCTGCAATTCATAACAAAAGTTTACACTTTTACTGCATAAGAAATAAATAACAGCACTAAACAATTCTCAGAACTCTGTAATTACTACCTTTAAGAACTCATAGGTAGGTTCCACTGATACTGTAATTGGGCGACAGCACCAAAGCAATCCCTCTATAAGAGCTGTATTATCTGAGGATAATGAATCATGTTGCAGCTCTAGAGAATCAACAACAGTTGGTGGTGGAAGATATCTTTCATTTAACTCCAATGAGGGCAGTAGACACTATGCATTTCAAAGCGTAAGGTAAATTGAAAGTAAGTAAAAGAAATTAACATATAAAATGGTTTGTCATAAACAAAGGAGAGAGGGGATGTAATTGACATTACTAAAGGGTCTAATTTGTAGCTCGACTTACCTTACAAGAGTTGATTTTCAACTTCAAAATAAATTTGCTTGTGTTGAGCCTTGCGAGATATTTTCTGAAGTCAACAAACCAATTGGTGTCATCACTGTGAGGTGTTAGAACCAGTCTAGTTTCTATAGGATAAGGTTGGCTTATCATGTATAAATATTCTTGCAGTTGACACCCTTGGTATTCATACCACCATAGTCTTGGAGCATCAATCTCTACGGATGCAGGTTTCCCTAGACCGCAATATCTGAAGATAATGCTCTTAAGACTAGGACTTGAAATATGCAGGCAGAAATCACCCTCCACAACCAAGGTCTCTAGAGAACGAAGTTTGGAAAGAAGGTTTTGTATAACCACTTCATGCCTATAGTCCCTGGCGATTTGGAGGCTCAACATCTTACCATGACAAGAAATTTTCAATTCAATGTTTCTGAAATCACAATCAGTGTCAAGAATTTGAAGGTTAGGAAGATCTTCAAACTCAATCTTTTTCACCCCACGCACGTTCACTTGCCTAAGCTTTTCAATTTGACTAATCTTGAGATCATGAAAATATAGGCTTTTAAGGGTGAATTCCTCGAGGAAAGGGCAACGAGATAAGAGATCTTTCAATACCTCTGGTGAAATGAAAACTTGTTCCAAACAAATAACACGGAGACAAACAAGCATTGGGTTTTCAGTGAATATCCGATACTTTGGAAATCTACACCCTCTTATCATTAGTACATGTAATGCTTCAGCAACAAGCCTAATTCTTGGCAAAAAGTAGCAATTTTTGTGTCTTGAAAAAATATTTTGTGTTTTGACCTCGTCTGGTGCAACATTGATTCGAAGCACCTTGATACAATGTGATGTGACCAAATGTAGCCACTGGTTGATATAATCCGAATATTTCTTTTTGAATAGTGGCCAAGAAACATCTAAGCTCTGAATGATGGCGTTTTGGTCGTGGTTGTGGAGAATAGATAAAGACTCATCAAATTCAATGATTCTCTTTCCAACCTCTTCATCGTCTTCACTTTGACAGACGAACTTGAAATTGAGGATAGGGAGTGATTTCCACGCACGGTACCATGTTGGGGACAGAGTACCGGCACGGGCTGCTTGTTTTGCTGGCATAAAAGAGAGGATGTGTTGCAGAACATTATCAGGGAGTCGAGATATTCGATCTTCTTCTTCTTCTTTTTTGGGTTTCACTTTTCTCATTGCTTTGCGTGTCTGTTAAAAGGTATCGATTTCCGCGGTGCAATTTCAGTTCTGTAAGGCCGTGAAGGGTCTTATACTGAAGAAGGGGTTTGCGATGCATAAAACCCTAGCTTTTGGGCCGGGGCGAATTCCTATTTTATTAGGATACGTGCTGTCGGTGTGTTGCACAATGAGAATCATTTTTATTTTGTTAATTTGGGAATTAGGGATTTTGTTCATTAATTAAAGTAGGTTGCGTTTGGAATGAAAATTTGGATTGAGCACTCAAAGTGTTATGTAGTACATTTCAACATTTGGATACATGACAGAAATTTTGAAAATTTTCAAAAATTTCAATTGGGTATTTTTTTTTCTTGTAAATCAAGAAATTCAAATTCCACCTAAATCATGACTCTTCCCAAATCATCTCGTAAGAAGAAAGAGAGATCGGAGATGCATACAAATGTAATGAACTGAAGTTTGAGCTCTTCAGGCTTCAGGAGCATATTAGCATTGGAATTTCTGCAAAAAATTATGACCAAACTTGTTATCATTGAGCTTGCCGACAAAGGCAGCTTGGAGATCCTAGATACGGTGTTGTCCAAATTTTTTTTTGGGAAGAGGATTTAAGTAGTTTGTAAAAGTCATATATTCAAATCTTTTTAATATCATGTAACCTAAAAAAAAAAAAAAAAAAAAAAAAAAAAAAAAAAAAAAAAAAAAAAAAAAAAAAAAAAAAAAAAGGAAAAACTAGAGTTTGAGAGGTAGAATATATGAAATGTGAATCAACGGGCATTTTATGCTGTCTGTACTCATAACAAATTAACAACATAGATTTGCATCATTAATCTCTATTACCCTTGGGGTATGTGAGGCAAAAATCTCTAGGTTTTAAGAAGAGACATTCTGTAGAGGATAAGATGTTCAAGCACAAGGTCAAGGTCTCGAATAGGGGGACATTTGGAAATAATTTCATGGACCTGTTGGTTGAAAAACTCTCCAGGGTCCGGGGCTGTAGCAGGGTGAATTTCAGTTTGCCCCCTTATGGTTTGATTCGATTTTACTTGTTCATTATGTGGGTTAGAATGTGTCACTTTGCCTCCTAAGGCTAGTTTAATTACCATATAATAGCTTTGAGCTTTTACACAGCCCATTTTCTTTTGGAAAAATATATCTCATGCACATACAACCCGAAGAACCCCTTCCCCTCTCATTTTTCTCAAATTATTGTGACTCTATGTTTTGATGCAACCCGTTGGCAATGAAGTAATGAGCTCGTGCCCAATAGCAATGGGAGTTACATCTTCAAGCTTCTTCTTGAGCACAATATACTTGTTAAAATAACCACATAACATCAGCCAAATTACAAAATTTTCAAAAAAAATTTCACAAAATTATCAAAAACATAGTCAGGCACCAGACTGGGTGTTGAAGTGAGAAAAAAATGGTGGAGCAGAATTGGTAAATCATGTAGCTTTGGAAGCATATCGAGAAGGAGAAGCATTGACTATTGCTAGGGATTTAAGGTGAGAAGGAACGAATCAAATACGCGACGCATGACCTTATTACAACAAAAAGAAAATCAAAGAAATCACAACAGGATATGTGAAGAACAGAATATTTAGAGTCCTAGTTTCTAAAACTCAGACTGTGTCAGTGAGAGAGAGAGAGAGGAAACAAAGGCAGAAGAAGTTTTAAGAGGGAATGAGGTAGATCACGTTTCCGTTCAGAGTTTCACCTTGTCTCTGCATTATCCAGAGAAAAAAAAAATGCTGTTTTCCCTCCTCCCTCACTCTCTCTCTTTTATTCCTTCAATTCGACGGGTCAAGTGAAGTTGGAAAAAAAGATGCTGAATTGACAAGAGTATTGTAACTGAATGTGTATAGTGACAAGAAGTCCATTTATTCAATTAAATATAAATATAGATGAGAAAAGATAAATTATCAGTTTGGGTTATGTAAAACTTAAGTTGCTCATGTTGTAATTGAAATTTCTTCAAATGGTTAGTAAATAACGTTAAATTTCTTCTCAGTTATTTAAGTTTAATAAGATGGACTTGCAAAAGAAGTAAATAGGAAACGCCTAGTAAACCTTTGTTCCTCTGAGATGTCTGTAATAGCATAAAAGTAAACAGGAAGCGTTTATCTTCTTACTTGTAGTACCGAAGCTTTCAAGTCCTTTAATACCTTTACCAAACAAGGATAAACAATTGAACAGTTCTTCCTCCTCATCTGTTTTTCTTTATACCTTTGAGTTTACAATCTCATTCAATCCCAACCGGTTCTTTTATCAGTTGATGAAAATAAAAGCTCTAAAAATTGAGGATGAAATTACGTGCATGCCTACAGCACTTGTATTAGAAAATATACAAAATAATTAGGGAACTCGTTGATTAAGTACTTAAACATAAGTTTTCCAATTTAAGATTGTGACATATTTCAATACAAATAATAAAAATGAAACACTTCGTCAAATTAAGCATAATACATAACATTATATATACAGTAAAATCACACATAATATTCACTGTTTCTTTTATTTGCTTACCATTCCAATCGAAATGGAACAGTTCCTTCAGATAGCAATTCACATATAGCAGAGTGCTGAAGGTTCTCCAAATCTATGATTCTATACTGTGTCTCTACCATGACATCTTTCAAGTGATATCGCCAGCGCAAGAGAAATTGCAAAATGGCGGGAGTGTTTTGTATTTTAATCCCTATGCACTAAGTTGTCTTGAAAAAGCCGCAATTTTTGACCAAGTTTAACAATTTTTTCTGGAATAAAATAAATAAAGTACAAAATAAGACTTCCCTTGAACTTTGTAAGAAACTACAAGTAAAATTATATAGGAAGCTTCCATTGAGAAAGTAATTGGGGGGACAAGTCCAAAGCAGTCCCTCTACAACAACTGGATAATCCAAAGATGAGGAAACACATTGCAACTCCATGGAATCAACAAACTTTGGTGGTGGAAGTGATCTATTCTCTAGCTTGAATTTGGGGAGTCCACACAATACTTCCAGAACATGAAGTAAGTGAAGGTAAGAATACAAGTAAAGATTCAGCATCGGATCAAATATCCAAAAGTTAGATAAAAGCATAAATATCTATACGATCATAAGTTAAAAAAAAAAGTTAATTTACATATATATGCAATGACGGTGCCAATTAGAGGGGCAATGTCCCCCAACTTCCTTTTTCCATTTATCCTTTGCCCTATTCCCATTAGAAAATGTGAGGTTGTGTTGCAGAAGGAGAATGATTTTTATTGAGTTTGTTAATTTGGGAACTAGGGATTTTGTTTGTTAATTTGTTTTACCAAAGGTAAAGAGATAAGTTTTATTCAAGAACCATAGTGGACATAGTATAGAAACACTCAACAGCACTACCTTAAAAGGACTGACCCAAACTCAATTTTCATGTAGTGCCTTGGTTACAATAGCATTTGGATCTCAGGGCAAGAATACAACTATTGACGTCAAAAATATAGTTGTTATGACCATAGGAGATGTTAAATCCATGGGTTGTTGGCTTTATTCTAGTATATGTTATTTATCACTATCCTCATTCAAGTATTTGGTTATAGTGTTACTTTAAGGTATTTAAGTACCCAGGATCACATGAGAATGCATGTAAAAAATATATGAAAATTATAATCTAACGATTAAAAAGTGAATTATCAAGTTTCTTTCAGGAGATTAAATTATCAAGTTGGATTGATTGAAAATTGCTAGAATTATTTTCCTCAAATTTTGTGACCAAGAAATACAACATCTCTCTCTCAAATAAAAATAAAAAAATAAAAAAAAAAAACATTAGTTTGAAGCGGCTAAGTATTTTATAATGGCAAAGGGTTCTAGAAGTTTGCAAAAGACCATAGGATATAAAACTTGAGCTTGAGAGGTATAATATATGGAATGTGAATCAATCAGCATTTTAGGTTGTCTATACTCTTAAGTCATAACAACACATATTTGGAGCATTAATCTCTATTACCCTTGGTGTACGTGAGGCAAAAACTCTAGGGTTTTAAGGCCTGGGATATGACATTTTGAAGTAGAATAAGATCTTCAAGTACAAGGTCAAGGTCTCGAATAAGTGACATTTGGAAAAAAAAAAAAAATCAACGAAAAAAGGGTCTTTTTTGGTTGCACATACGCGATACATGTTTTTTCTACTAAAAAAGTGAATTTAAAAAAAAGAAAAAACTCAAGGTGCTATATTATAACAAAATTAACCATAGCAGGGAAAAGAAAATTGTTAACATAAATGATAACAATCAAATGATAGACTTTCTTCCAATTTCCAATAAACCGTCTACAGGAGACAAACATAAATGATCGACAATTACATGATAGTTTCAGAAACAACACATTTTATTTTTATACTCAAGAAAAAGAAAAATCAAATATGTTTAGTTAATCAGAAATTGAATTGCTCGTACTTGAAAGTTATGAGCAATCTTCCTTTCGCTCAGTGCCATTCCAATCGAAACTCAATCATGGGTTGTGATAGCAACTGAGAGAAAACATTCCCACCAAGGCTCTCAAGATCTTCAGTCCCATCCTTTCTCATAACCACAACATTAATATTAGAGAGTCAGCTGTTAGTTAGTAATTGATTTTATTTTACTTAGTCAAATATACTTGTAACAAACTCTAATATACAGCAGCTCCCTTATCTAGGGTTAGTTCTCCTTTTATTTGAATTTCAAATAGTCTTTACACTTGTATAAAATCACAACTACAGCAGAATGAAAAGTGAGACCTTTTTCTATCTCTTTCACGGTTTATCTTTATGGTATCAGAGCAAACACAAAGCTTTCACAAGCATTTCTAATACAGCTCTTTTTTTTTACACCATGTCTACCTCATCTTCCATCCATACCATTCCTTCCACCCCAAACAGCACCACCCCCGACCTAGTAACCATCAATGTCTCCAACCTTGTCATCAAACTTGCTCCCAACAACTATGTTGCATGGGCAAAACAAATGAAATCCATGCTCATAGGCTATGGTCTCGTTGGCCATATCACCAGCTCCACACCATGCTTGTCGCCCACCATTGAAGTTAATGGCGAAATTATTGCCAACCCATTGTCCACCTTTTTGGTATGGCAATATCACTTCTTGCTTTTGGCCATTATGGCCTCCTATGAACTAGATGCACGTGTCGTCATCTTTCAAGCTGAATTTGCCTAGGAAGCTTGGGACCAGCTGCATCGTGCTTTTGCTAATCGCTCTAGGTCACGTATCTTGATCTTAAAGGAGCGTCTTTCGAACTTCACCAAAAGTTCCACCTTTGTTTTTGAGTACCTTCGCACCATTAAGAGCATTGTTGATGAACTCTCTCTCATTGGCCATCCTTTAGATTTGGAATTAGCTTCTTTTTGCAGAATGTTTCAGAATTAGGTTGACTTACTGTTTGTCTGCCTATGTATGCCAAACCCGAATTCTAGCCCAACCCATGGTAAGTGACTTCCTTGTCATCAAAAGTAATTTAATCAATTGCCAATGCACCATCAAAAAGTGCTTTTATATTCCAAACTAGTACTTAGCCCGTGCATCATGCAGCGAGAAGCACAGAATAAAAAACCTATTGAATCATCCGTTGAGGTTGGTTTAATTGTTATATAAACTATAGTCCTTAATTATATTCCAAATTAACATTTTTAAGGTGTCAAAAGCTTTGGCAAACCAGGCACTTAATTATGGAAGTATGGGTGGTGTCTTGATCATCATCACCATCATTACTTGGTTGACTAATTTATGCTACAATATCAAACAGCACACAAAACATAGCTGGTCTCGATTATCTCACATAAAATTAAGGTTTCATGTATAATTTCTCATTCTGCTAAAGAGTATAGCTTTTAGAAAGCTACACTACCTTGTAAGAAATTGATTATTCTAAATTAAAGTTTAAGCTATTAGGTGCGGCCTAATCTTTTAACTATTTCTATTTCATTTTAAAATATTTAGAGTCTGTTTGCTTTAGTCATTAAAAATGAAAATGTAAAAATGAAAACATAGAAACATTTCCTAAAGTAAGCATGCACTTAAAAATCCAAACTCTACCACCAGTAAATCCCCTAGAAAGCTCTCTATGTTCAAGCCTCTTACTAGGTTGGGCAATTGCACTTCACTCTCTAAATGCAGTCCTCGCATTAAATATTAACCGTGTTTACCAGAGAACAGAAAAGAGTAAAACCTCTTTTTGGTCCCTGAAAGTTAGGTTCGGAGACACTTTAGTCCCTGAAAGATTTATACAGACACTTTGGTCCCTGAAAGATTAATCCGTCACCCATTTTAGTCCTCCGCTTATCTCTGTTAGTGGGACTTGACAGAAATCGACACGTGGCACGTTAAGTGCCTATGTGGCCGTCAAATACTGAGGTGGCAAGCTGATTAGGCATGGAAATGGGCTGGTGGCAGGTTAACAAGGGAGACGACGCNGGCGGCTGTCTGCTGCGATGATTGTTGGCACAAAAATCATTGCCATTCAGCACCCATTTTATTTCCGATCTTTTAAGGTTTTTGGGACTACTGGTGGATAAGGTACGAAAGCAAAAGCCATAAAACAAATAATCCAAATAATATATTCTGGTGTTGGCTAATGCAAATTTAAGCTCTTTCTTGCTTGGCAGATGTAATCTTTGCCGCCTTTAATTTCACAATTGATAGCTTTCCTAGAAACCAGTGTACGATATGTGGAATTCATGTTAGGTTATCTTCAGGAAAGACTATTTCATTGGCAATGGCTTGTTCATATATTTTTCCTCCCTTCAGCATAGCTCGGCACAATGGCACCACAGAGGTTTCTTTTTTATCAGATTTTTTTTTTTTTTGGTTAGACACTGTTAGTGCTGCATCTAACTAATACACTCACTAATTTGAGGTTTGACGTAATAACAGTCCACTTTATTCTTCATAAAATATAACAATTTCCTGCATTTAACCCAATTGACTACACAATATATGTTAAGATTTGGATCAAATATTCTTAATCATATATTCAACTATGGTTTGCATGATGTTTGTTTTTCGTCTTTTTTTCTTTTATTTTATCAATGTTAGATCTTGCTTAACTTCCTCAACTTCACCTCCTACCTTCAGTGTCCATAGGATAACATACATATGCTTCAACTCTTGTGACTATTCTACCCTTACTTGCTAGACGAAGGAAGACGTCATACCCTCTAATTCTCTAAATTCGACAATTTTGAGGCTAGAAAGTAAACAATGAGGCACTCCTCTGAAGTCCATTGAACATTATCACATTGTAAACGACCCTCATTATATACGGAATGTTCTGTCAGTTAATGATTAGGCATGATCTTGAAGGATGGAACCAAGATAACCAAAGGAAAGTAAGAAAACTTACAGAATGTAAAGATTCTTCAGATGGTAAGTGAAGTCTTTGAAGAACTGGTGACTTTTGGAGAAAGTTAATAAAGATTCTTCAGATGGCAAGTGAATAAACGTGTCTACTTGTAGACAAATCAACCTTTCAAACACTGACAAATTAACTTTCCAACAAATCATTTGTATAGTTAGGCTAGAATTGATGGCAAAGAAACACTTGTTAATAGTGAAGATCTTGATTTGAGGATATTCTTTTTTCCATTTCGTCTACAGATAAAAGTGAAGAACATAAAAAATGCATGTAAGAACATAGGTGCATTACAATTAGTAGATGTCTATTAACAAAAAGATCATCAGTAAAATTAGAACCAAAAATCTTTAGAAAGTAAAAATTGCTTTATTTAACATCCAAGCAACACAATTTTTTTTTTTTTTAAATGAACACTTCAAAGTTTTAATTACTCTAGGGCTAAATATAATGTATTCTAAAAATGTGTCATTAATGAATAACTGATTAATACCATCTCTTGTCATTATGAGTTTGTTTGGGAGTTAAAATTGGGGGAAAATGAGAGGAAAAGAAATGAGTAGATGTGTTCATCCTCTTGTTTGGGAATTCAAGATTAAAAAAGGAAAGGAAACCAAGAGATAATCTCAAACCCTTACATTCCTTTTTTGCCTCACTTTTGTGTTCCCTCAATTTGAGGGGTTTTGAGAGAAAAAAAGAATAGTTTACTATTATATCTCTATTTATTTTTTCAAATTCTTTTTCAAATACTATTTAGATAACATTATTAAATCTTATATTAAAAATTTATCCTTTATAAATAAAGGATAAATTTGTAAAATTATAAATTTTTATTTATTTATTTTCCTTTCCTCTCTTTTTGCTCATTTTAATCATACAAACAAAGGAGAGGAAAACTTCTCCCCTTGCCTTCCCTCATTTTCCTCTCATCTCCCCTCCAAAAAAACTCCCAAATAGACCCTATGTGTTTTAGTATTCACCTTTTTTTTTTTTTATTTGTAACATACACATTTTTTATTAATTACTGTAATTCGGTGTAATTGATTGAGACCATCTCTAGTCATAGAAGATGAATGGGTGATAAAATTTCATATGTAACATCGACTTCTACTAGTCTTTCTCTAACAATTTTCTTCCCTTGTTTTTTCCCATAAAGATACCAATTGTATGATATATTATATAATGAATTAACTTTTTGTGAGGATTTGGGGACAGCAGAAAAAGATGGACTCAAACCAGATCCTTTTCAATGCCTTCAAGAACTCAATACAACATACAGGGAAACTTTCTCTGAGGTTTGCTTTGATCCACCTCTGAAGATAGTCTCGACTGACATAGGGGTTATTCCAACAAGTGGTGCATCTCTAACGGAATTTTCATCGACAATGCTCCACTTACAGATTATTGTTATTTTTCTATCACCTATGGTTATCAATTTGTTCTTTATAAGCGTTTGGAATTTCCGCTATTTTTTTTTCACAAATACTGGTATTTACCTCTCTTTTATCTTTGTTTATAATTCTCTTTTAACTCATGCATAGATAGCTCTAATTCGCGTTCGTCCCCCGTTTTGACGCATAAGTATGAGAAAACTCTCTACATTTGCAGGCTGGACAAATTGTTGGGCCTCCACTTCATTAGCAGTCGTTGCTTCTTTTCTTAAAGATCTTAAATCCTGAAATCTGAAGTTGGAAGACTTGCACTGTCATCAGCTCTAGTAAGTGATAAGTTAAGCTCCATCCTTCAAGGATTGGGCAGAACGCTCCATTATTAATGGCCTGTATCAGGTAAAGGCGTAAAGCTTGTTTCAAATTTGGTACGTTTCACAGTTGTTCTAGTTACAGCCCCATTAATTGGTCGTCTTACAATGCTGTGAGTAGTCAAACACAATCCTGAAGGTTGTCTTATCAAGAAAAGATACACCCAAGCTATCATCCTCATAGTCCTTCTCGTAGGGATTATTACAGTTACTCAAATTTTCCTTTCCTGACAACAGCATACCTCTTGGGCACTCTATATTATCAAAATGTCAATATGCATGGGAATATCCTTATATTGCAAGATGAGTAGCAAAGGCGTCATGGATATTAATATTTACAGCTTTCATTGGTATCCCCTCATGCTTGATAAACCAAAATTTTAGTTTTTAACTTCTTATATTATTGAATAAGTTTCCAATTTTTCTCCTCTTAGTTAACATTTTAGAAATTAAGGCCTGAAATGGCAAACCAAGCAACACATCTGTCATCAAGAATGCCCTTTGATCTTTGTTGTCCTACAACAAGTCATCCAATTTCAGAAATTAAGCCGTGAAATGGCAAACCAAACAACACATCTTCCATCAAGAATGCCCTTTGATCTTTGCTGTCCTACGACTAAGTCATCCAATTTCAAAAATAAGCCGTGAAATTGTAAACCAAGCGACACATCTGCCATCAAGAATGCCCTTTGATCTTTGCTGTCCTAAAACAAGTCATCCAATTTCAGAAATTAAGTCATGAAATGGCAAACTGAGCGACACATCTGCCATCAAAAATGCCTTTTGATCTTTGTTGTCCTACAACAAGTCATCCAATTATTATGGACATCTCGCATCTCATTGAGCTATAGTTGTGCGGTATCTCCAAACCATGCTCAGGAAAAAGGTTACAACAGGTCACTGAAACTATTTTTGGAATGTCCTAAGAGGGGAAACCAGACATTTGACTCGAGGCTGCCAAATAAAGATGCAAATCTTAGATAATTTATTAGATCAAAATAAACACAAATATATATGGAAAGAGTATCTTATTTTGAAATTGTAAACAACATTCTTCCAAAAAAAAAAGATCATCAATAATTAGACCTAAACTAAAAGTTTTGGCAATTACCCTACTAATATATAGTCTTAGCAAAAGAAAATAACATGTTTCCTTCTCTTCTGTGCTCTTATTTATTTTTTGATTAAAGTACCCATTCTTCCTTTTCATCTCCACATGCTGTAAACTGCATATTATGTTTGATAAAAGTTCTCACGCAGGACAAGATAATTGACCTTTTTTGGATGCATGCCAGAATGAGTTCAGCATCTTCAACGAATAAGTATTACATGGACGAACCATATAACCAGAATGAGTTAAAAATATTCAACAAAATCCATCCTCAGTATCTCGTCTGCCTCATCGAGAACATGGAATTTTAGTAGTCTCGGGTCAAAAATTTCCCTCTTTATAAGATCCCACATGGATTTTGGTATATAAATCATGAACGTGTCTTGAATACTCATACTGAACCTTTTAGCTTTGCCATAACTAATAACCATACTGAGATATAACAGAGAAGCTATACATAATGAATGAGCCCACAGCAATACCAACACTTGTTTCTTAGCCTAATTTCTAGAGCTAGATATGGGGCGAAGCAAGGATTCAACCTTGAGGGGGGACCCAGTTGAATAAGAATTATGCAAATGCCTAACGTTTAAAATTCAAATAAATTTTTGAAGGAATGAAAACAGAGGTATAATTTAAATAAAAAGTAAAACCCTTTTTTAGTCCTTGAAAAATGCAGCTACTAACAAATTTGTCTTCCAAAAAATTTTGGTGACAAATTGGTTCTTGAATTATTATTTCGCTGACAAATTAGTCATCCGGTAAGCAAAATCAGTGAAAAGAAAATGAGGGCTTGAAATGAGAAAATGAGGGCTTAAACATAGCTAGGCAAAATCAATGAAAGAAATTTAGGAAAGGGGTCTGCAGGGTCCATAACTTTTCTCATTAAAGTACTAGAGGACTTAAACATAGCTAGGCAAAATCAGTGAAAGAAATTTAGGAAAGGGGTCTGCAGGGTCCATAACTTTTCTCATTAAAGTACTAGAGGACTAATTTGTCAAACAGAATAATAATTCAATGACCAATTTGTCACCGAAAATTTTTGGATGATGAATTTGTCAGTAGCTGTATTTTCCAAGGACTAAAAAAGGATTTTACTCTTAAATAAATTTACTCAGATACCTATCTTTCCAAATTTAAACAGTGTAAGAAATCATACAACTATATTTATGTATAATTGAATAATTCTGGTCCTTTAAACACTCACTAAAACATATCATGTTAGATTTTTTTTTTGTACGACATACAGTCAAATGAAAACAATTTTGACTCACCAGCTTTATTGAGCAGTATATTAGATAACATGTTCAATTAATTTCTGAACTAACATCTTGAAACATAGAACAAATCCATACCTTGAACCTCCGAAGTTACTTTATAACTTGTCCTCTTTAAGATCAACCCCATTTAAAAAGTAAGCAACAAAATTAATTTTGTGAAACTTTAGCATTAACAAATAATAAATAGTTTCACACCCAGAAGAACAAAACAACAGAAGTCAATATCTAACTGCCTCTCAAACTCCAATACCAGCTCAAAAATTATCTGAAGCAATAGAACAACTCTGGGCAGCAGAAGAGTATGTGAAATATCAATTACGGTTTATGTAGTAAGCCTATAATATTTTTTGGAAAAGAAGCCTCAATGTTTTCCATAATATATACAAGCTTTGTTGGAAAAGTAATCTAGAAAAATCAAGAAAGTGAAAAAAAAAAAAAAAAAAAA
>QAOA01006679.1:276808-289358 GCA_003255065.1 Cercis canadensis | reverse complement strand
GAATGAGGATGCAGAGGTCCGGGTGTCTGACTCCGAGGGGGACTACGACTCGGCGACGGAAGAAGAAATGTATGGTCCCCCTGCTGTGGGAAGTCCCCCTGTAGAATAGGATAGATCCTCCCTGTAACAGACTTATGTAAAAGATGTAAATTTTGCCAATATATACAAAGTGATTTTTGCGCGGATACAACAATGGTTTTTAATGTTTTAGATCGGGTTTAGATTAATAACTGTGTTATAAGAAAATAAGAATCTGCGGATGCTAAGTGGAGAAACCGTGTTGTTTCAGTGTGTGATTGGCACATGCTTGGGGGTTTTGCAGAGCAATTTAAGTCGGCCCCCCGTTTTATTTTTGTTTGCAAGAGAGTCGGGCAACAGTACTTCGTAATCGCATAAGGTTTGCACTCGCGTGGGAGGTTACAAACGAGAGTGAGAAAACACGGTATGAGGGACCGGTTAAGGTTTGCACTCGCGATGGAGGTTGCAAACAAAACAAGCTCGGCATGTGTAACCGGCTAAGGTTTGCACTTGCGATGAAGGTTGCAAACAAAGTAAGAAAGCTCGGTATGTGTGACCGGCTAAGGTTTGCACTTGCGATGAAGGTTGCAAACAAAGTAAACAAACTCGGTAAACAAAGTAAAAGACTCTATTGTTCATAGATTCTTAGATTAGTTACATTCCAGGTTCTGGGGATGGGAGCACCATGTGTAGCTGCTAGTTTGTAAGCGCCTTTGCCAAGGACTTCCTGGATCACATATGGTCCCTCCCAATTTGGCGCCAATTTACCCTCAGTGAGGTGTCTCCGGGTAATGTCGGCTCTACGAAGAACCAGGTCGCCTTGTTGAAAAGCCCGAGGTCGGACTTTAGCATTGTAGTGCCGGGAGAGCCTTTGTTTATAGGCCAACATGGTCACTCGTGCTTTCTCTCTATCCTCATCCAGTAATTCAAGATTGGTGTTCATGGAGGCGTGGTTTTGATGGGCATCGAAGAACGCGCTCCGCCAGCTTGGTTCTCCGATTTCGACAGGTATCATAGCTTCCGCGCCATATGTGAGTTTAAAAGGAGTTTCCCGGGAAGAAGTTTGCGGGGTTGTCCGGTAGGACCACAACACCCAAGGAAGTTCCTCTATCCACCGACCCTTGGTGTGGTCTAAGCGCTTCTTCAAACCATCGAGAATGATCCGATTTGCTGCTTCCACTTGCCCGTTTGCTTGCGGATGCTCAACCGATGTATAGTTTAACCGGATGCGTAGTTCCGCACAATATGCTCGGAACCCGGCATCTGTGAACTGGGTCCCATTATCAGTGGTTATGGTATGCGGGATGCCGAACCTGCAAATAATAAAGGATTGGAGAAACTTTTTAGCATTTTTTGCAGTTATGGTGGCTAAAGGTTCAGCCTCAACCCATTTTGAAAAGTAATCTATAGCAACGATAAGAAATCGTTTCTGCCCAGGGGCCCTGGGGAAGGGGCCAAGCAGGTCCAAACCCCACCGGCAAAAGGGCCAGGGTTCGACCGTCGTGAAAAGGTCGGATGCGGGCGCGATGTGAATGTGGGCAAATTTTTGACACTTGTCGCATTTTTTCAGCAGATTGGTTACGTCTGCTTTCAAAGTCGGCCAGTAGTAGCCAGATCGGAGAGCTTTGGATGCCAGAGAACGGGCACCTATATGATGTCCACATACGCCCAAGTGAATCTCACGTAAGACGTATAGTGATTGCTCGGGAGTCAAGCACTTGAGGAGTGGGGTACTGTACCCACGTTTGTATAGGGTGCCCCCTTCAAGACAATAATTACAGGCCGTTCTTTGCAGCTTCCTTGCCTGGACCTTTTCGGACGGAAGCTCTCCAGTTTGCAGGTAGTGGATAATTGGAGTCATCCATGATGATGCGTCTAGGTCAATGCTAGCCACCACGTCGGGAGAGATACTCGGACGCAAAATTGTCTCCTGAATGACCGTTTGGTTGTGGCCAGGTCGCTTACTGCTGGCTAACTTAGAGAGGATGTCGGCCCGAGTGTTTTCCATTCTTGGAACATGGTTGATTAGAAATGCTTGGAAACGAGAGATATAAGTGTTAGCAGTGGCCAAGTATCTGGTCATTAAAGGATCCTTTGCTTGGAAATTGCCCTTAATCTGACTTGTGACTAGCTGTGAGTCCGTTTGGACTTGAATAGTTTCAGCGCCCAGCTCAAGAGCTAGACGCAAACCAGCTATTAATGCCTCATATTCCGCTTGGTTGTTTGAAACTGGGAAATCAAAACGTAAGGATTGCTCAAAAATGACTTCCTCTGGCCCTTCGAGGACTATGCCAGCACCTCCTCCTTTTAAATTCGAAGACCCGTCCACGGACAGTGTCCACTGAGGGGGAACTGCCCCGCCGAGGTCGCCCGTGCGGGTCATTTCGACAATAAAGTCGGCAAGGGCTTGGGCCTTGATGGCCCCCCGCGGTTCGTATTTTAACGAATGTTCCGAAAGTTCAACCGACCAACCCAACATGCGCCCGGCAAGGTCGGGTTTTTGAAGAATCTGCCGAATGGGCTGGTCGGTCCGGACAGTGATTAAGTGATTTTGAAAGTACGGGCACAAGCGCCTAGCGGAAAGGAGGAGAGCGTAAGCAATTTTTTCGATTTTGCGGTACTTAAGCTCGGATGCCTGGAGGGCGTGGCTAGTATAGTACACCGGGTATTGTACTTTATCTTGCTCCCTGACGAGAGCCGAGCTTACTGCATGCTCGCTGCAGGCCAGATATAGGAAAAGGGTTTCACCCTGGCGGGGTTGGGAGAGGATAGGAGGTAAGGCCAGATAGGTTTTTAAGTGATCGAACGCGTGCTGACAGTCGTCGGTCCATTGGAAATGTTTAAGTTGTTTGAGAGTTTTAAAAAAAGGAAGTGCCTTGTCTGCGGATTTTGACATAAATCGGGATAGGGCTGCAACTCGCCCGGTCAGCCTTTGAACATCCCTCACTGTTTTGGGGGGTTCCATATTTATGATGGCTTGACACTTGTCGGGATTTGCTTCTATGCCCCGATGGGTTAACATGAAACCCAGAAATTTCCCGGCTCCAACCCCGAAGGCACATTTCGAAGGATTCAACTTCAGACGGTGCGTTCTGAGTTCGGCGAACGTTTCTGCTAAGTCGGCGAGGTGTTCGAGATCAGAATTAGATTTGACGAGCATATCATCTACGTAGATCTCGACGTTTTTCCCTATCTGTTTTTTGAGTATTTTGTCGACCAGCCGTTGGTAAGTGGCCCCGGCATTTTTCAGCCCAAAAGGCATCACCTTATAACAGTAGATAGCGTGCTCGGTGATGAAGGCTGTTTTTTCCTCGTCGTCGAAGTGCATCCTGATTTGATTATATCCGGAATAGGCATCCATGAAACTCAGGAGTTTGTACCCGGAGGCGCTATCAACTAACTTGTCGATACTTGGCAGGGGATACGGATCTTTGGGGCAGACTTTATTTAGGTCAGAGTAGTCCACGCACATACGCCATTTCCCATTAGGTTTTTTAACCATAACCACGTTGGATAACCAGGTTGCATAAGGTATTTCTCGGATGAAGCCAGCGTGGAGCAACTTCTGGACCTCTTCATCAATGGCCTTTTGTTTTTCGGGACCGACCATCCTTTTCTTCTGAGACACCGGCTTAGCGCCTACATTTATGGCGAGTTTATGGGAAATGAAGTTAGGGTCAATACCTGGCATATCGGCTGGGGTCCAGGCGAATAGGTCGGCATTGGCCGTCAGAAGTTTTCTCATTAGTTCAAGTTGGTCGGGAGGCATGCCCAATCCGATTTGGACTGTATGCTCGCTCGTATTGCCGATTTGGAATGTTGAAAGACCACCTTCTGGCGTTGGCCTGAGGCCGGGCTTGGATTCCCTGCTGTCGAGCTCCTTCAAAGGAACTTGATGATCCGGTTTTGGTTTTTCCGGAGAATGGTATTTTGAGGATTTTGAGTAATCGATGGCCAAACTAGTGTTATAGCATGTTCTGCCGAGTAACTGATCTCCTCGAGCTTGCCCGACCCTTCCAGATATAGTTGGAAATTTTAAGAGAAGGTGCTTTGTCGAGACAATAGCATTGATTTTATTAAGGAAAGGTCGTCCTAGGATAGCATTATATGCTGAGGGGCAATCGATGATTAAGAACCTGACCTTTGCGCTGGTGAGGTCGGGGTGTTCCCCTATGGTTGCTAAGAGAGTAATGGTGCCTCTCACCTTGACGTGGATTCCGGAAAAACCAACCAAGGTTCCGGGATAGTGATCAAGGTCAGAGGAAGGGATTCCTAACTGCTCGAAAGCATGGTTAAAGAGGACGTCAGCAGAACTCCCTTGGTCGATGAGAACCTTCCGAACTTCATAATTTGCCACGAAACAGGAGATTACCACTGGGTCATCATGTTCTTGGTCGATTGTGCCGTAGTCCACGTCGGAGAATGAAATAACTGCGGTATTTCGACCTTTCGAGGCTGTGTTGACATGAAAGATCTCTTTCTTATGCCTTTCCGCGGCCCTTTTATGCCGCTTTCTTGAAGATCGGGACACGCCTCCGCCTGCGAATCCCCCTGCGATGGTGTGTATGGTTCCTGCGGCGGTTCGTCGCGGATCACCTCTTGTTGAAGGTGGGCTTCGCGTAGGAGACCGGCTCCGGCGCCTCTTTGAGCTGAGGTTGGCGTGTCTCGGAGGGGACCTCCGGGCCGTGATCGCTTTGCTTGGTGGCCAGGGACTCGGGAGAGGCAAGTCTGCTCTGAACTTCTGCAGATACCCTCTTCGCAAAAGGTCTTCAATAAGGTTTCGCAGGTGTCGGCAGTCGTCGGTGTCGTGTCCCCTGCCTTGGTGGAAAGCGCAATATTTTTCTTTATCAGAGCCCACATCTCCTTTGGGCTGAGGGAGACTCGCGAGTTTGGTTTGGCATATTTCTTCCAGAACTCGAGTCCTCGATTGATTTAAGGGAGTAAAGGCTTCAAAACGCGGTCGAAGGGGAGATCTGTCCTGACGCACGAGTTTGCGATCGTCCGGAGGCCTTTTTTCCTTGGTTCTGCTTTTCTCCGACTGACCCAAGACCTCTTCTAAATTTATGTGTTTAGCTGTCAACGTGAGCAGCTCGGGGAGGTTATTGGGGGGATAAAGTGTGAGGTTCTCATGTAATCGACCTGGTCGGAGACCCGCCTGTATGGCGTGCATGGCCACGGAATCTGTCAGGTTGCGGACTTGCAAAGAAAGCTTAGTGTAACGGTTCATGTAGTCTTTTAAAGACTCGGTTTCCTCCTGTTTCAAGGTGGCCAAAATTGCCGAGGACCGCTGATGTGTTATACTAGTAGAGAAGCAAGCCTGAAGGAGGTCGGACAGTTGATCGAAGTTCGATATGCTGTTCGACGGGAGGTTGGAGAACCACTGGAGCGCCGCTCGGCGCAATGTAGTTGGGAAAGCGCGACACATGATTTCGTCACAACTGCCCGCCAGTAGCATGATGGAATTGTAGTTTTCCAAATGCTCCCTGGGGTCCGTTAGACCGTCGAAGGGCTCGAGCTGGGGTTGTTTATATGTGGGTGGTATTGGGTAGTCAACTATATTTTGGGAAAAGGGGTTGCGCCCCATTCTCTTGACTTTCTCCGGCGCGAATAAAGGGGTCTGAAAGGAGCCACTACTATGAGCATGCAGGTGCGAGGAAACAGCCGGACTACCCAAATGGCTACTCGGGGTATCCGCCATAAAGCGGGACCCGCTGATCGCGGCTTCAGGAGAAGGTTGGTAAAGTGAGCGCCCTGAGGACTCAACTTGATGTGTATTAGCGGTTTTCTTAAATTTCGCCAGCTCGGCTCTGTCAGCGAGGCGTTCTGCTTTGAGGTCTTGTATTTCTTGCATGAGGAGGCGGAGAGTATTCCCAACTTGCGCAGGATCTCCGAAATGCCCCGAAGGAGTATCCCTAGGGAAGACTCCCGGGACAGACCCCAAATGGGCCTCTGGTTGGATTCTACGAGGTGACGTCCTTGTGTTCGGAGGTGGGGGAGGTGGTTCTCTAACCGGAGTGAGGACACCCTCTTTGACAGAGGGTACGATTAATGGGGTAGGTACGTCATCCATACCAAACTCAGGATCAGCCAAAGAGATTTGTAGGTGTTTTTAAGGGAAAAAAAAGGAATTTGTTTCCCACAGACGGCGCCAAATGACGATGCCTGAGCTTGAGGTCGGGCACGACCACCGAGGTCGGGTTGAGGTCGAGGGCGATATCACTTCTGCTTGTCGGGCGACCGGGTTGCCTAAAAACAAAAGCTACCGGGCCGGGTTAAGTTTACCGGGCTCCGAAGATTAAGTCAGATCGGTTTCGTATAAGAGGTTGGATCATAACTGTCAGTAAATGGGATTTTTCCGTCCCCTCCTTGTGTTGGGTTAGGGACTATTTATAATGGATGGAAAGCATGTGCTGGCGGGTTAGGCGAAAAAGCGAGACCCGTTTCGCTCTTTGGGCCTTTCGGGTTACAACCTTGTTTGGGTTCTACAGTACGTGGGCCTATTTTTCATGGGCCACCACACTAACCAGTCTCCAATGCAGTGTATTTCCCATGGGTTACATTGTGGAGTGTTTTGGTGTTTGCTTTATGTCTCTTCAGCAATATGAACTCATGAGTTTCAAATTCATAGTGGACCGCAGAGCAACATTGACTGAGATTATTACTATAGTCCAATATATATGTTCCATCTTAAACTAAACATGGTATATCGCTAGGTTAAGGGTTTGTTTGATATTGTTGTGTGGAATTGCTTGTGCTTGAACTTTAAGTGTTTGGTAATCTTATCAAAAGCAGTTTTTTAATAATTAATCAAGCATTACATGGTTAATGAATGGGAAATAATAATAATAATAATAACTCATGGTTTACTCTTGTTTGGTTCGTACCAAATTCTAATTTTCTTGCATATGGGAAATGAAGATTTGCTAATTAATTCTAAAAGTACATGCACCAACTAAAGAAACTGTAGGTAGAAGAGGTTACATGAAGCTTAAGGCACTCACAAACCCAGAAACGTTATGGTGATATATCTGGCGGTGCTCACAGTTCAGCAGGTGAACAATTCATGGAAGAGAATGAATTTATCCAAAAAAGAACAAGTTTTGCGGGGGAAAAAAAAGTTAAGGGTTTGTCATATCAGAAAGATGAGATGAAAAAGATAATACAGGTGTCATATATCTCTTCTTTATTTTTTGAAGAGAAACAAACTAACATACAAAAAATATTCTCGGAACATCAATAAATCACAAAGATCCCCTTAAGCTATATAATAGAAACAACAAGCTAATTTGATAAATCTAGTCAAAAAAAAAAAAAAACTTCACTGGGAGAAGTTTATCCACTACTCACCTAAGCCACCAAGCCATAAGAAACTAATTATGAGCAACATAAGTCCCCAAGAGTGTATCGTCAACTACATCAACTAATAATTCCTCTCTTAAGGTTCAACATACAACATATTAATGCTAACCTATAACATATAAGTGCCATATAACCATGTGATACATGCCATTAGGGGTGTAATCGGTCCGGTTCGGTCCGGTTTTCACCCCAAACCGGACCAAACCGAATATGGAATCTCGGTTTGGTTCGGTTCGGTTTTTGAAAATTTTGAGATTAAAACCGAGTCAAACCGGACCGGTCTGAATCGGTTCGGTTTGGTCGGTTTAGTCAGTTTGGTCGGTTCAGAGAAGGAGAGGAAGAAAGGGGAGAAGAATTTCTGATTTGGGTGAAAGTGGAAGTGTCGAGGAGAGTTAGGGTTAGGGATAAGACTTCAGAAGGCTAAAAAGACGTCGTTTCCCTTAGACTCGGTTCGGTCCGGTTTATCACCGGTTTTCTTCATAGGAACCGAAAACCGAACCGAATGCTTCGGTTTTTTAAACATTCAAACCGAAAACCGGATCATATCTCTTGGTTCGGTTCGGTTTCCTCCGGTTCGGTCTGGTTCGGTCGGTTTTACCGGTTTGGCTGACTTCCCTTTCACCCCTACATGCCATGTATTATTTTTGTAAGAATATCTATGCCAATTCTAGCTAGTTTCTGTCTAATCCTTACTTTATCCATGTGCTCAAATAAAAAGTCAATACCCAAGTAGATTGAAAACTTTTGAGAGATTTACTATTAGAAGACTAAAGTTATGAATATTTCTTAGTAGGTGACTAAAACAAAATATTTCTTAGTAGGTTAAACTTTACTAGATGAATTTCTAAACTACTTATTTGCTTAGAATGGTCAACACCATTTTAAGCAATCATCCAATTATCACTAGTGAGCACACGATAATCATTTGTAAAGAGAAGCCATCATTGTGAGCAACCACCTTAACAATGACCATTGAGCACCACATGATGAAGAGTGGTTATCATGAACAACAAAGTGAAAGGCAATTTTGGAAAATATTATTTGTCTACCAATAAGAAATATTATTTACTCGAGTAGAAAAACAATAATTCTCTAAAATTTTCTAACAAATTTACCTTCTTTGCCAAATAATAAACTGCAGCCCCTTTATTATTTAGATCAAAATAAGAATCTATTTCGAAGGTAAAATTTAATATATATATAAAAAAAATGATGTACACAGTGCACCTCTGGACAAAAGGTGAATTAAATCAGTATTAACTCTGATTCATGTACTGTCGCCTAATGAAAATTCTACTCAAAACAAAACATTTGCTGCAAGTCAAATATGTTAATAACATCAATGCATGATGTTACACTCGCTTGTCAACTTACAGTGAATCAAATTGTAAACTCTGCATTGTTGATACAAGTTTGATATTCTATGCTGCCTCTTCCATTTCGAAAATTCTAACACTTGAAAATGTGCAATCTTCATTTTGCTCAGTACCATTCCAATCGAAACTCAATCATGTCTTCTGATAGCAACTGAATAAAACATTCCCATAAAGGCCCTTGAGATCTTTGGTCCCACCCTCTCATAACCAAAACATTTACACCTTTTAAATACTGCTGCCAACAAGTTAAAGTGCAGTGATCTCCACAACTTTCTGGCTTTTCATCTTTCCGCATCAACTTCTCGCAGAAAACCTACAATCCAATGAATAAATTTCAGCAGTTTTCTACAAACAAAACAAAATGTATAATAGTAAACAAAATTCTATGGAGACTTCTCATTACCTTCAGAGAATTTTTTTTTAGATGGTGCCTTGGACGTTGATAATAGTCTAATTGGATGACAACTACAAAGTAGTTTATCCATAAGTGTTAAATAGTCCGAGGTTGTGCAAGTATCAACCAACTCCAAAGAGCTGATACATGACGTTGGTGGCACTGAACATTGCTCCGAGTGCATTCGTATGAATTCCCACTATTTATGAAAGAAAAGTTAAAAGAGAAAACTTAAAGGTTAGAAAATTATAAATTAAAAACAATTATGAAAAAGATAATGAGCAATAAAAAGTCAATGCATTAGACATACCTTAGGAGGGTCAATAGTCAGCTGCAGATCTACTTATTGTTGATTGAGGATCGCTAGATTTCTCCTGAAAGCTAGGAACCAGAGGTGATCAACTTCACCCTCAAGTTCTAAATATACAAAAACATGTGTGATTGAGGTACAATATATGGAATGAGAAGAAGGTGGCATTTCACAGCCTGTATACTCGTAGCAATGAAGATTTGGCACATCAATCTCTGGTCCCTTGACCTTCGAAACAAACAAATCTAGGGTTTTAACAGTAGAACTTGATATTTTGAAGCAATATGTGGTGTGCAAGGTCAAGTGCAAGGTCTCTAATTGGGAAAATTTAGAAACCAACTCATGCATATGTCGGTTAGTTATCCTTCGGGTGTCTAGGGTAAGTTCTTTCAAATTGCTACACATTGCTGATTTTATACTATTTATGGACCGTATTTCAAGTGTCTCAAAAGACTAGGCACATCAATATTGACTTCCCTAACACCTCTTAACTCGACCTTTCGGAGCCTTATACAGTTACACAGTTGAAGAAACTTCACCCACCTTTTCGATGTGGTCGGAAAAGATTTTGAGTGATAAATCCTCAACCAAAGGGCAAATTACAAGGAGTCTTTGAGGGTAATTGAGGCAATGAAGGCTAAAGAAGGCAGAGATGGGACGTGAGTGAAAGGGAGAGAGAAGATGAATGCTGAAGGAAGTTGGTAACTTTTTGCTGTGTCTTTCTATTTTATTATATTGGTTTTCAAGTATTCAATCCTATTTATAGGCCTTCTCTTCACCGACTAGACTGTATCTAGAATTTTCTAATTTTTATACAAGTTGCATATTTTTTATTTCCACCGACCTGCTTCTTCTTCTAATTTCTAGACTTTTCTTTTGATATTTTTTTTACTGCTCCAGCCGGTCTTCCTCACTTCTTGCGATTTATAATATTTTAGACTTTTTTTAGATTAATATTTAACAGTCTTTGGAGTGTCTCATCTTCTATATAAATACGCTGCAAAGACAGCACACGAGGATGAGGGAGCTTTGTGTTGAAAATGAATAAAACTCTGTTCAACTTACAACCAGTTAGTTTTAGCACAGTGAGTGATCCCATGGCAGACACAGAATGTGGCAAAGTGTATATGTTTCTGTTACCTTCAAAGTCACAGTCGTAGTCATCAGGATAATAATCTGCGCAGACCGGCCTGATTTCAATACAAAGTTCCTTCACACAATTTCTCATGACCGAGTTTATGCACTCATCCAAACAAGCAGCATGTTTATTTGCAGGATTGGGCAAAGAAATATCAAATCTTTGAACTAATGCTGCTTGTTTGCGGAGTGTGGACAATGACTTTTCAAAGTTTGAGAAGCTCTCTTCTACTTCTTGAAAAGAAGCTCTCTCGCGTGGACAAGAAACGTTGAATCTGAGAACAGGCAGTGATTTCCACACACTTTGCCATGTTTTGGACAAAACACAGGTTTGGCTATCATCTTTGAGTGGCATGAAAAAGATTATGTGTTGCAATATGGGTTCTGGAAGCTGAGATATCCTGTCCTTATCGGGTTGAATAGAATGCTTTGTCATCTTCATGCCTGCCATGGAAGAGGAAATTAAAGCAATACAGGCTTTTGTTGTAGAATAATTCACATATACATGCAGAGTTGTTACACTCGTCGGAGCACCTGTAAACTCATAAAAAACTCATAAGAGTTTACACGCTATTAGTAAATACTAAATAGTTAATATCAAATATATATACACCTAGAAAATATTATTAAATGACAAAAAAATAGTGGTCCAGCAAAATATATTGAATAATAGTCAAGTATAGAAAAAATAGATGCATTAATACATAAAATCCATGCAAGAGTCTCAAATATTCAACAGCACAAACTTCATAATCAATGTTGTACGATAAATGAATCAAATGAAAATACCAGGTTGTGTGAGCTACCATTGAAAACAACCTGAAAATAGTAAAAAGAAAAAGATTTTATGTTTCTCAGTTTATATTCGAATTTTGTATCCTTGTCTCATCAACACTACATGGACGTTTGAAAAAATAAAATACAGAAGCTTGGAGTCTTGGACCATGATAGAGAGAATTATATATCAATAACAAAGTACTAAATTCAAAAAAGAAGAAGAAAGGTGCTGTAAATTTGAGAAACAATATACTGATGGACTGAACAACAGAATAAAATCAACAAAAAACCATACACAAATAGATTAACAAAACTAGCAACTCTTCACTTCATTGAAATTCTGATGTAGTGTAGAAGGACTGGAAATTCATTGCACAAATGTAACACTCAGTTGACTAGAAAAGTCAACAATGTCCGTTTTTTACAAAAGAGTACACTTTTCAAAGTAGAAATGACCTTCTGAGAAAAACGCATTAACATGTTAATGTGTGTTGCGTGATTTTAGCTACATTTCATAGTTTCGGAGGTCAAAATGACATTTTCTCATTTTTAGGGTTATTTTCACAATTTTCATTATTGTATGGAACTTTTTTGTTATTTTTTGCATTAGGGTTTTTCTTTAGAAGCCTTTGTAGAACTTTTTGGAGGCAGATTTGATTGAATAACAATTTTGAAAATTTCTTAGTTCTTAATTTCACTTTTCGGTATTTTTTAGAATCAACAAGTTGTTGAATTTACACTGTTACATCATGTACGCTACATTAAATTCTTAACATTAATTGAAAATATAGGAAAAATAAAGGACAGAATGAAATAAATGCAAAGAAAGTGAGAAACCTACCAATTTGTGGCCAAATAGAAGAACAATCCACTGAGAGTCAGAGATCAACAGGTGAGGCCGGAAGGAAGAGTTTGCCGTACGGAACAGATAATGCGTGGTTTCTGCCACCAAAAACCCTAACCATAGAGTAAGACGGTGGATTTTTTTTTTTCCAAAATACCTTTTGGAATTTGCTTAACTTGCAGACTCCACCTATGCCCATGAAGGCCCAACTATGGTACAGAGACCCAAATTCTGACTCAATATCCGTGTTGGGTGTTTATTCTCTCTCTTGTTTGAAACATGTTTTTGTTTTTGTTTTTGTTTTTGTTTTTTTTTTTTTTTTTTTTTTTTTTTTT
>QAOA01006679.1:233777-276700 GCA_003255065.1 Cercis canadensis | reverse complement strand
TTTTTTTTTTTTTTTTTTTTCTTGTCATAAAAGCCACACATGCTTTTTTACATATAATCCAAATACACTGGTCGGCTTTCAATTCCACTTCCCCCAAATTTGTTTTTGTGTTGTTGCACAATAATCACTAATAAGCAGACGTATTAAGATTGAGTACATGAGTTATATAACCTATTTCTTTGGGTCTATTTGGACAAATTATAACTATAGAAAACATGGGCTTCTTAATGATTGTCTATTAAATGTAGTAGTGTTGATTTTTTTACATAAACTTTCCTAGAACATGTTTTATTTTTGTTTTCGGTGTATGATGAGATAGCTTTTTTTAACTAATGACCTCCTTTAGACTTTCTAAATTGCTGAACACTAGACCATATCTACTGGTTTTCTAAGAAATGTATTTTTTTGATGATATGACGGCCAGGGCACAAACCTATAATTTCTTATAAATTATCTAATTTTTTTATCATTAAATCACACCTAATAACTTTTAAGAATGTTGATTAATTAACGAGTTAAAAGACAGCTCAAATTAAGCAGCCCGTATATGATCTATCTAATGACAAGATAAAAAAAAAATTAATTAATTAAGCAAGCCGTCTATAGTTTAAGGATTACCAAATATTTGGCAACTCCATACATGGAGCAAGAATTCTTTCGTTGGTCATCAATGTCCACACTTAGATTCTTCCCCTAAATTCATGTTGCCCCAACTAAGCTGAGAGAGAACGATATAGGCCCAATTTAGATTAGTATTTGTAGTAAAGTCATTGAATTTGTTTATCTTAGACTAAATCCAAATACACTATTGTTTTGCCAACATATTCCAAATGAAGTATTGGCTTTATTTGTTGTCCCACACGTAAACATATATGTATTAGATTAAGGTTGAGGCATGTTTCTCTCTATCCAGTTGCATTCCTAATTTTTTTCATTTGCCCCTCTTTCTTACTTGTTTTTATGTATAAGACACTAGTGACCCACTGTGTTTTCTTGTAAGGTAATACACCACGTTACTCGAGATCCATTATGGTGAAGATTACGAATTAAAAATATAATCGTGAATCTCCATAAGACTTGGAGGGTTGCCTAACATAACACAGTGGTTAATTATAATAATTAAGTAGAACAATTAAGTGTACTAATTTTAAAAGGGAGAGGGGGTAATCAAATAGGTTTTGGTATTCTTTCCTAACGTCATAATTTTGTATTTAGCTATGATTTGATTAAGCTGCATTAATGTCATTTTATGGCNTTTCATTTGCCCCTCTTTCTTACTTGTTTTTATGTATAAGACACTAGTGACCCACTGTGTTTTCTTGTAAGGTAATACACCACGTTACTCGAGATCCATTATGGTGAAGATTACGAATTAAAAATATAATCGTGAATCTCCATAAGACTTGGAGGGTTGCCTAACATAACACAGTGGCTGACCCCTAGATCCAAATACAATATTTTGATCTCAAAATCTTGGACTCAATTAAGTAATTGACAAAAATTTCTCATTTATTAGCATGGTACTATGAATCTTTATATTTAGGATATATATACATCTCTTTGTCACAAGAATCGGTTTACTTTTTGTTCACAAGTCTTCGTTTCCCAAACTAAAACATTTAAATTGTCCCCAGACTCCTTGTTGACATTTAAGAATATATCACGTAATAAGTCATTAGCTACATTCTAATTTTGAGGTAAATTGTTTCATCCAACTTATCAAATCAAATGGAGTCCCAAGAAAGAAAGGGTTTAGTATAAACAATATAGTAACATGAGTAAAGTAATGCAACCAAACCAAACCAAACCAAACGTGGCCCTCTGGCCCAAAACCAAACATGGCCCAGAGTAAAAGTATCACACTTGTCATTGAAGAGTGTGTACCAATTCGGCCACACATATTTCTTTTAGTTAATTTTATTTTACTAAAACAATTTTCTTTTTTTTTTTNACAATTTTTTTTTTTTTATATTATATTTCAAAGTGCTAGTATCTATCATTTTTAAGATATTTTTTAGAAAGAACTATTTTATTAATTGATTCATAAACTTCATCATGATCATGAACTCACCAAACAATTTTCAAAGCAGTCATCAAGAAACCAAATTAATTATATTAAAATATCACTACATCACTACCCCAAAAAATTAATTTATGTTATCATTTCGTACTTAGGCACTACATCACTACCCCAAACACCATCTAGGCTCCATTGCATCCTTTTTTTTATTCTTTCCCAACAAACTCTATTTTTAATCATCACCGACCATCAAGTTGACTTGCTGCTTTGCGTTGCAATCTTTTTCCCTTCCGCATCGCACGTCACCTTCTTAAGGCGACCGACCCTTAAATACTTGCCATTAACGTCTCCTGTCATGCCCCTAAACGCGGTTTGTACACCTTTTAAGGGTGCCTGCTAAGCACCTTTCTCTCCAGTACTACGTCATTATTTATTAAAAGAATTTTAGTCAAATTATTATTTTATACGAAAATCTTAAAAAAAAATAGATCTAATTATATTATATGATTCATATTATTAAAAAATATTGATATGATAATATATATAATTAATAATTTAGATAAATTTTAAATTAAATATACAATTTAGATCTTCACAATATAAGTTATATGATACGATTTGATTTAAATCTCTAAAAAATTAACTTAAGTTATGTGAATTGAATTTTATAAAATTTAAGTTTAATTGTATCAAAAAAATTATTATTTTATCCTTTTTTTAGCACTATTTTTATTATCTTATTTATATATTTTATAAAAAAAATTAATTATTTTTATTTATGTTAAATAACTTATTTTTTAAAATGTTTTATAATAACACTAATTTTGAAATATACGTCCCACGAAAATCTTGAGAGCTAACTTACCCAACCACGTTTTTTAAGAGATGGGATTAAAATATTTGATGATGAAAAGAAAACGGTGATGTGGTGAGGCATTTTGTGTAAGATACATTCTGTGACGAGGGATCTGGAAAAATTCAAAGTTTCAAACCGAGTCGGCGTACTAGCTGTGCAGTATGACACGTCAGCAACGTGGAGGCACACGTGGAGGCGATTGAGAGGGTTGACTGTTTGGTTGGGATTGAACTACTTTGATGTTTTCTATTTGTATGCGAGTACGTGCCTTAGCTTCCAGCCACTTCTTTTCTGTGCTTCATCCTAGAAAGGAGGAAATAGCCGTTACTACATGGAACTCTCAAGCTTATGTTGGGTTGGGCTGTCAAACGGTAAAAAATTTACCACTAATTAATCTCCATTACAACACATTTAATGCTATGATTAAAATGTGAATTAAGGATTGAGATATTTTGATTTGGGATACTACGTTGCTTGTATAGGTAAGTCACTCAAATAAAATGTATAAAAAAGAAAGAAAAAGCTTAAGTCAAAGGGTAAAAGAAGAGTGAAGACAAGATCATTTTTGTTTTTATAAAAAGAATTAGCTTACAAGTTACAACTTACAATGTCTGAATTTGATTTTTTTGAGCAAAATTAATATTTGTTTGGAGGCTTGGTAAATGACATGAGGTTTGTAAAATAAAATACACAATTATTATTCAAACTCACAGCAAAACCAATTTAGTATTGAGGAACCAAATCTTATTTAGTAATGATTAATTTTGAATTAACTAGTAAAAACATTTAAGTGACGAATAGGTCATCATTAGAGAGAATCTTATAATGCAAGGGAATTATTTTATTTCGCCCCACCTGTTTTCCTAATGCAAATGGTAATATCTTAATGTAAAATTTTAGTTGGTGACTTCAATTCTACGATTACAATCTCAAAGAAAAGAAAATTCATGTGAGTCAATGATTAAAAAAAGCAAAACAACAACCGATCAAAACAAAATAGCTTATCTGATAAAATTTTTTTAAAAAAAAAATGAAAAAGAAAATATAAAAACAAATTGAAATGGTGGTATATACTTTCCCTTATAAGAGCATCTCTCTTTGTCTCACAGCCAAATGTGATCATTTTAATTACATCCCAACCCACACAAGAGAACCCGAACGAATAAAAACCACACCCTCCTAACCATAATAATTGCTCTCCCATGACAGCTTCTTCAATGGAGGAGGAGGCCAATCACTGAAATATAAAGTCACAAACAGCTTCCAAATTTTTTTTCCCAATAAAGGTCAAAACTTTTAGCTCGATTCTTCTCCATCCATGGCGGACGTTGCCTCCAAGAAGATCGAGACCAACCCCATTAGCTCCCATAAGAAGGAGAACGGGAGTCTTCTTCTGGGTCGCTTCGAAATCGGAAAGCTCCTCGGCCATGGAACCTTTGCGAAGGTCTATTTCGCCAGAAACATCAAAACCGGTGAAGGGGTTGCCATCAAAGTCATCGACAAAGAGAAAATCCTAAAAGGTGGCTTAGTTGCTCACATCAAGCGCGAGATCTCCATTCTCCGCCGTGTTCGCCACCCCAACATCGTCCAACTGTTCGAGGTAATGGCTACAAAGACAAAGATCTATTTTGTTATGGAATATGTTCGCGGCGGCGAGCTATTCAATAAGGTAGCCAAAGGGAGATTGAAAGAGGAAGTGGCAAGGAAATATTTTCAGCAATTGATTTCTGCAGTTGGGTTCTGTCACGCGAGAGGTGTTTACCATAGGGATCTCAAGCCTGAAAATTTGTTGCTTGATGAGAATGGTAATCTTAAAGTTTCTGATTTTGGTTTAAGTGCTGTTTCTGATCAAATTAGGCAAGATGGTTTGTTCCACACATTTTGTGGGACTCCTGCTTATGTTGCTCCTGAGGTTTTGGGGAGAAAAGGGTATGATGGGGTCAAGGTTGATCTTTGGTCCTGTGGGGTTATTTTGTTTGTTTTGATGGCTGGTTATTTGCCTTTCCATGACCAGAATATTATGGCAATGTATAAGAAGATTTACAAAGGGGAATTCAGGTGTCCTAGGTGGTTTTCACCTGAGCTTTCTAAGCTTCTTATTCGTCTTCTTGAAACCAACCCAGAAACCCGGATTTCCATTCCGGAGATTATGGAGAATAGGTGGTTCAAGAAAGGGTTTAAACAAATAAAGTTTTATCTTGAAGATGATAGGGTGTGTAGTATTGATGATAAGCTGAATTTTGATGATGATACAACCTCACTTTCGGATTACTCCATATCGGAATCTGATTCCGAATTAGAGACTAGAAGGAAGGCTGCTTCATTGCCTAGACCAGCAAGTTTGAATGCATTTGATATAATATCATTTTCGCCCGGTTTTGATCTTTCCGGGTTGTTTGAGGAGAAAGGTGATGAGGCAAGGTATGTAACTGGTGCACCAGTGTCAAAGATTATATCTAAATTGGAGGAAATTGCCAATTTGTTTAGCTTTACTGTGAGGAAGAAAGATTGCAGAGTGAGCTTGGAGGGTTCGAGAGAAGGCGTAAAAGGGCCATTGACGATTGCTGCTGAGATATTTGAATTAACACCTTCATTGGTGGTGGTGGAGGTTAAGAAGAAAGCAGGGGATAGAGCAGAATATGAGCAATTTTGTAACACTGAATTGAAACCTGGGTTGCAGAAATTGATGATGGAGGAATGTGCAACTTCTTCACAGCTAACTTCAAGTACTCAATCTTTGCCACTGCCTTCGTGTAATGAATCTATGCTACGTTCAGATACTGAATCTTCATTCCTACCTTCAGATACTGAATAGAGGGTAAATTGTGAGTGAGAAGAAAAAAGGGTATGCTTTTTTCTCTTTCTTATTTATAGATTGTCTATGGTAATTTTGTTTTTTTCTCTCCCAGGGATTTTCCTGCTTTTAGGCTTGCTCCTTAACTGGAGTGTTAGATGCTATTCTATCTATATATCCAATTATTGTAAGGAAGAAGGCTAATTTGAATATATTGAATGAAGTACACTTTTCCACATGTCTTGGAGATTGGAGTACTGTTGCATAATTGTACATTTGTTTTCATTGTTTCTTTCAAGTAATGAGGAAATAACATTGCTGATCCATGAAGTATTGAAATGGGTTTTGCTTGGAGATTGAGGGAAATTATTTTCAGAGGGAGAGACATGAATAATTTCACTATTTGGGTCTTTTTAGAAGAAAACTGCAACTAGGAAGAAATTCAAATCTGAATTGGTTATTAACTTAGTTCAACAGATTGTATTTGAGAAAGGGTATTTATTTTAGAAGGTTTCCATATTTTAGACCAATCTAAAAGTTTGGGGGTATGGTTAAGCTATAAGATTGTCATTGGTTGTGAAATTGGTTCAGTAACTTACCATTTTGAGGATCTATTACAATCACCATAAAACTGCCTTGAGAACAGAAGAACATGCTGAAATTAGAATTTGGGGAATCTTTGAATATTTTTTTTAATAATGTCTTTAATATTTAAGCATGTGAATCATGATTTGAGTTTATGAAAATAACTCTACTGCTAACTCATGGCCATCTCAACCTTCATGATGAGAACATGTGATGCTATAAAACTATTCAACCCAAGAAGCATAGAAACACCGGGAACATCAATGTGTTCTGATCTCTAGCACATGCTATAGGTAGGTTAATTAATGTCAATTTACTAAAAGAAAAACAAAAGAAGGAATTCAGTTAAGTCCCTAAGTTGTTGCCTACTACTACAACTATTTTTTTTTTTTCTAAGTCATATGATTATTCCGTAATGGGAATGAAAATGGAACACGAATTTTTGGTGGCAATATGCATTTAAAAGAAATATTTCATTTTACATAAGAGTCCAAAAGTTTGATTTTTATGATCAAGAATATTGCAATTTTCAAAGGATTGCATCATGTTGAATGGCGAAGCAAATATGGGGCTACTAATTGAATAAAAAGAAATCAAGTGCGTCAGTCCAGAATCTTGGTTTTATCTAAATGGTGATTTTCAGTGAGCTCCCGAGCAAAATATGGTTAGTTTCCAGTCCCTACCTATCCAGAAAGGCAAAAATAATGTAATAGATTTCCCATCGAATGTATCTAATTGCTTCTGGTCCTACAACACAAGTGGTTAGCCGCAAAGCAAAAACTGGTTCTGCACAATTGAAACCATAGGAAGTACCCAAGGTTGGACCACTTTTTTTTATTGAACTGGCTAGGTTGATGTACACGGTCCAAGGAGACAAAACATAAAGCCAAGTTGAGAATTCAGATAACCCACTCTTGTTTGTGTGTGTTTTGGAATTTTAGAATAATTTGAGTAAATTACTGCAATTACTCAATCCTCTTATGTATTCTCCTCTTTATTAATAGAAAAACTATAATTTATTGGTCTAACTAAGAATTTATTTAATTAGATAAAGACATTTAAAGTTAATTAATTAATTTATTTCTAGTTCAATTGGCTTGTTAGTGCATGGGGAGCATGTACACGTGTGTGGAAAATAGTGTGCCACCACTAATCTCAGAATTGTGGTAGATTTAACACGTTATTTTTGGTGATGTAAGCCAGAGGTTGAACCAAAACAAGCGGTTATATACTTGTCTTGTAACTTGTTTACCCTTTTCCTCTTTGTTGTCCCTTTTTGCTGTTTGGCTTTTGTTTCGTTTGATTTGTATTATATGGTCCAGAAAGAACCAGAACCAGAAGCATTGCTTTCAAATTATTGAACTGTAGGACCCCATAATAGCAAATTGAAAGAATTATTGGGACTTCTTTCCTTGTCTCCCACTCACTCTCATATTATAATTTCCAATAGAAGAATTATAAACTAATATGGAATTGGCAATGGATATCGCAAGCCTTTCTTTGAATGTTTACGTAGCAAACAGTACCAACTTCTTTGACATGGACTTGTAACTCCTATTTAATAATCTTTATATATTCAAGGATGCTGTTATGAAATAAGTTCCATTACTTTTCCTATGCTATTATTTTGTTTGGTATATATAGGACTCCTTATATTTTACGGAGATTCTATGATACTACGTAAGTATGCCATACTACACTGACGTGGCAAACATACATAATTTTTATATTTTATTATATATAAAATATAATTTATTTAATTTTTTAAACAAACTTAAAAATAGTTAATTTGTACACATGTCATTCATTTATTGGTTATTTCTATGTAGTATGACATACTACATAAATACTAAAAGTATCTAAGAAACCTCCTACATTTTATTGATACAATTTCTTCATTTTCAAACTAAAAGTACAAAAGTTGAGGTGATGCTTTTCTATATATATATATATACATTATTGCCTTTGATATTTGCTAATAAATATAATGAAAATGATACAGCCAGTTGAATTATAAAAAAAAAAAAAAAATAACTTTGGTTAAATAAGTCATTAACATTTGTACAAAGCAGATTCTCACATTATTCACCATTTCACTTATACCTGTTAAATAGGCTCACAATGGTAAAAAATGTGAATGTAAAAGGGTATGTCTAACATTACTCTAAACTCCATATTTTGAAGTAATCTTTTAAAGTTTTATGATTGTTATATTAGAAGTGCATCTATCACATATATACAACACCATCAGTCTAAATATTTTTCATAAAGCTGAGATCTCAAGTTTAAATATTCATTCTCTTATATCTCTAACTTAAAAATTTAACATCTATGTCCAATTACCTTTATAATTACCAAAAGTATAATTACTATATATCTACCAAGGACCTTCAAGACCATATAACCAAAAAATACAATCCTCTTATTTCTCTGAACTCTATCTCCTCTTGACGAAGAATTTTTTTCTTTTGTTTCTTGTGTTGGTGTCGTTTAGCTTTTGTTAGGTCTCTAAACTTTTTTTTTTCTTGGTCAAACCCTGCTATCTGCCTCTAATCATCATGTCTGGGCTGGTGAGAGTACTATTAATTTCTGTAGTTTTGCACAAAGATTCCGTATATTTCATCTTACAGTCCCTATAAAGGTGTGTAACTTAATGAAAAACATAGCAACAACAGGACAAAAATGAATCTGCAATACAATTATATTAGTGGGACTGATAACCTTTATTTTCTTTTTCAAGAACGAGATTATATTATGTTAGAAATTTATATATGTCAATGGGTTGGTTCAGTTGGTAAAAATTGAAATATTTTACTTATAAGACTTAGGTTCTAATTCCATAGTTAACAGTCCTTTTTTGATAAGTAATCAATAAGTATTATTATAAGTTTTTGCTAAGACTTATGGTATATTTTGGTTTTGAAATGTAATAACCTCCCCTCNATCAATAAGTATTATTATAAGTTTTTGCTAAGACTTATGGTATATTTTGATTTTGAAATGTAATAACCTCCCCTCATCTTAATAAACTTTTTGGAAACCAAAAAGAAAAGAAATTCACATATATATATGTAAGTATGCCAAGTGTAGACACAAAATTAATGAAATGACATATGAGGGACGATAAATCTCAAAATTAGTAATCTTTCATGTTTAAACTTAAAAATTCTCTAATTTTAAAGCTAAATACTTAACTGGTTGAATTATTGCTTGTCTAGCATGACTTATATAATCTTGTTTGATGATAGTCGACAATGACATAACTTATCATAACCTTATCGCTTGCTTATTTATTCAATTTCTTCAGGTATCAAAATCTTGTTTCCTCAGCACACACCAACAACGACATACATTGGTTAAGAGAGAGAGATAGCTATATTGCATTAAATGATCAAAGGACCTTTTAAAGTCACATTATTCCGTGAGATTAGCATCTGATTTTGGTTATTATTGAATAAAATGTTTGGGAAACTTTCAACTGGATACAATTAATATGTTGTGTACGTGGCTAATTATCAAAAGGGACAAATCAAAATTGAACTAATAAGTAGATAAGATCTTATAACAAACATGTCGACTAACAGATTATAACCACTAATACATCATTATGTGACACAAGTAAGAAAAGTACTAAGCATTAAGCCAAAAGTAAAAACGAGAAAAGCTAAAACTTCAAACTTTCAAATCAAAGTAATAACTTCCAAATACAAGATAAAGGGTGGAAAGATATTTTTATATCTAGAAATAATATCTTCAAAGTGGTTGGATTGTGTCACTTCGACCTAATTCAGGTTGATCAGGTGGGCCCAATTTGAATAGAAGTTCTAGGTTCAACTGGTGCAAGATAGGTTAAAAAAATCGAAAAATTAGGTTAATTGGCTCGAATCCTACAAATATGATAAATATTAATGCTGTTATACATCATTATGTGTCATAAGTTAAGAAAAAAAAAAGTACTAAGCATGAAGGCAGAGGTAAAAATGAGAAAAGATAATGAAATAAACTTCCAACGTCAAAGTGACTCCATCCACTACACAGAGGAAAAAGGTGCAGTAACATGATTTTTACTCATAGAGTAATATTTAAGGCATGGATTAAAGTGGAAAGATTATATCATTAAGGGAACAATTAATAATTAAGCTGTGAGTATTTCATTACAAGGTTTTAGATTCAAATTCTATCGTGAATTAGATTTTAAGAATAAATATGATACTCCTCTGGATATTATGTGGTCTTCAATTATGGGAAAAAAAAAAGTGGAAAGATTGTCACGTCNATAAATATGCTACTCCTCTGGATATTATGTAGTCTTCAATTATGGGAAAAAAAAAAAAGTGGAAAGATTGTCACGTCACGTACAAACACAAATAAATAATATTGACTCCATTTGGAAAATGGAAACAAGTGAGAGGAAAGAAAATAAAAAAAATGAATCTTGACATAATATACATATTTCCTTTTTAACTTATTCATTTTTACTCATAAAAAGCAATATTTGAGGCATCAATTAAAGTGAAAATATTGTTTCATTAAGAAAATACTTTAATAATTGAGCAGTAAATATTTTATTACGAAAGTCTTAGGTTCAAATTTTATTGTGCATTAAATTTTTTGAAAAGAAATATATTATTCTTCCTGTATATTGTCGTATAACCTCTAATTAATGGAAAAAAAAAAGTGGAAAATTTGTCATGTAAAAGCCAGATAAATAAGACTAGCTACATTTGAAAATAAATGAAAGGAAAGAAAATAAAAAATGAATCTGGCGTATTAATATATATTATCTCATGATAATGTATCTAATTAGTAGTATGCGTTCCTTTCTATCTTATTCCCTCTATCTTGACCTGTTCTCTACCTAGCTCAAGGTAAATTTTTTACTCTAATATCTTACCAAGTGTTTGTATATATGGGCTTGAGTCCTACAAGTGTAACACAAATATGGCGGTGACTTACGAAGTCTCCATCATGGAAACAACAATCACTATCAAACCCCACCGGTCAATTTGCACAAACAAATCCAGAGCCATCTGAGAATTAAACCAGTGTGTTTTGTTTGGAAATGACCCAAGAAATGAAGGGCTTGTGAATTGTGATGCTTATGAGAAACAAATCGGTGTTTGCTTTGAGAAAGACAGCTATTTGACTAATAATATGTATATTTGGCATTACAAAATTTTCATCCATGCCTATTGTTTTGCCACCATTGCGTGTGAATCACAGGAGTAACCGAGTAGGTATCTTGATAAAGACTTTTACGTCCTTTCATTCACATAATTTTTATTTTTCCTGGTTAAAGGTTTGATAAATGAATTTTTAATCTGCAATATAATTGTAGATATATAGTTTTCAACTTAAAGATAATAACATGAGAATGACAAAAACTTCCTTGGAATATGGTTGAACTTTGGTCACAAAAACTTAGTGTAAATGCAAAATATATGGTTTTATAGTAGGTTTGAGTTATATAATCCAGATAAGAAGGAATGCATTTTTTTCCCCGAAGATCAACCAAATTAAGAACCTTAGAAATGAGAAGCCTTTGTCAAGAGCTCTATCAATGTCAATCCATATATATCCAAATTAGAGACTTTTATTACCTTCATGTAAAGACTTATGTTCATGTTTATCATGTTCATCCAAATTCACGTTTTTCAATGAAATTGGCTTATTCAACTGTTCAGGGCAGGAATTCTCAACTCGTGGTCGTCTGGCACTTTCTATATTTTCACAAGCTTTTTGGTCAAATTAGAGGTTTGAATGGAGGATCAGCATGGCTGTGTAATTATTCATAGCCTTACTAACTAACAGTTCTAATATGGCAAAGACTTTTTGGTTGGAAATTTGGCCTATGAAATTCAAATATAGTTGCTCGCTGATTTCAAATATTTTGAGAGTGAAAAACATTTTTAACATACATACAACGTCTGACTAGCATCAGACTTGTATTTTTCCAATTGTTTCATGGATTTATTACCCAACATTTTTGGGGTTAAAGTTTGATATTCTGCTAAAAGACTAGCTAAAACAAAACCAATAGCATGGACTTAAGAAAGATCAAACCTTGGGTTAGATAAACAATTCCTTTTTTATGTGTGTCCTATTTTTCTTGAACTAAGTCAACCAACAAAAGGGAAAAGCAGGAAAAGATTGGAGTAGCAACAAAAATAAAAATAATTTTCTATTTGATTTTCATCTCTTTTATGAAGAGAGAACATAGATATACAATTATATCAAGCACATGACAATGATTGCAGGTCATTGCTGTTGGTCACTCATTTTGAGTACCTAGCTTCCAAATTATGCGGTTTGTTAAGAGAAATTTCTCTAGTCTTACTTATGATAATAAACATTTTCCTTTTGTGCCTAGCACCATCAGGTGAACTGTTGAGTGGCTTTTATATCCACTTTTTAGATATCCTTTACTTAAGTATTTGATTGTTTATTGAGATTAATCATCATATAATGTGATCTTTTATGTTAAATTGTAGGTTTCATAGGTTAGAATGAAGAATTGAAGAATTGAGAAGTTTTTGGGACAGAATTCAAGAGTTGCGGCGCTCAAAACCTAGAGTCGCGGCCCCTGGAGCATGAAACTTAAAACCAGGACAGCAGCTCAGGGGTGCACCCCTTGAACAGTAGCGCCGCACCCCTTGAACAGTAGCGCCGCACCCCCCGTATGCGAAAAAATACACATGTTGGGACAGCAGCTCAGAGCTGCACCCCTTGAACAGTAGAGCCGCACCCCTTGAACAGTAGCGCCGCACCCCTCAAAATACAGAGGTGCGGCGCCCGAAAAATGAAAAGAACCAGATTTCTTCCAGCAACTCAGAGGTGCGGCGCCCAAACTTCAGAGGTGCGGCGCCCGAAGTTAATTCTGCAGACGTGGCTTATTTTCTCATGGGTTTTAGGGCTTTAGAGTGAGGGGTATAAATAGGAAAGCTAGGGAATTAGAAAAGGGGTCGTTCTTAGACACTTTTGGAGGCACAAAGGAGGCAAAGCAAGGATTGAAGGGAGGAGATGCAAGGCTGATTTGACCTTCAAACCAGAGTTTTTCCTCTTTTACCTTTGAATCATGTCTCAATTTTATTCTTTCTTGTTCTCTTCATCTAGTATGAACTAATTCTCTTATCTAGGGTACGATGTAGCCTAATTAGGACCAGCTGTAGTTTCATATGAAGTTAATTCCATTATTTATCTCTTAAATTTGAGCGTTTATCTCTTCTCTTAATGCTTCTGATTGTCTGGCCAATAATTAGATGAATTGTTAATCACAATGAGACCGGAAGGAGAGTTGTGTGTCAAGTTCCTTGGGGTAAATGCCATGAGTTACATGGAGGATAGGAATATACCTCTATGGCTCATGTAATCAGTTAAAAAGATCCACAAAACTAAATGAATTCATAATTATTGTAACTCGTATAGGGATATACAGGGTTAGTAGTTAAGGGATATTTACACTAGACCTTGGGAGAGGCTAGTGAATAAATTAGGGAATCTTGATTAGCAAATAGGAAGATAAATTAGAGTTAATGGAATATGGAATGAAAGCTGGGAGTAATTATGGTGAAGTCGGAACCCTAGGTGTTTCTCTCTTGCTGAATCTATCATTTTTCTGGTTTAATTTGCTATTTTTCTGGTTTACGTTGTTTTCATTCTATTTTTAGTTATTCCATTGAAATATCTTCTTATCGATTGATTAGATAAAGTTAAGGTTAACCCTATTTCGGTAGTTGGTACATTAGTCCTCGTGGGAACGATAAATTGATCTCATTTTATTACTTGCAAACGACAACGTACACTTGCGTTGGAATTTTCACAACATGAACCTGATACGGTGAAAAGAATAGTTTCTATAAACATTATGGAAATTTGGGTAACTGAGTTAAAGGATTAACAATTTTGTTCATAGTGTCCTCTTAAGTTGAATCTATAAGTAGTTTCTTCCGTGCTTCTCTTCATTAGAGTCAGTACAACATGCCCATGTGCTGCACTAAAGAAGAAGCTGTCCAGAACTATAATGATTCCAAATCTGCTCTCTAATGCCCCAAGTAGCTTAGCTGGCTAAAGATAACATGAAGGGTAGGCCAAACCTTGTGGCCAGCTAGGGTGGTTGGGGTATGTAGAATTATTTTAAAGAGCATGGAAGTTTTTGAAATATGTAGTATGGTTGCCTTGTTCCATTCTAAGTTAGGATCTAAAAGAAAGTAATTGCCTAGAAGAAACCAAGTCTAGGTTTATAGATTGGTGTAATTGGTGCTGGAACCAGATGAACAATGCTAGATGATTTAACACATTCTATTGCTACATTACAACTGTAGTCTCAGTCCTAGATCACTCTCTAACCATGTGAACATTCCTAATTTGGTCTTGATGGGACTCTCTTTGTAGTGTTCCTATTAGAAGTTTTTGTAGTTGCTTTAAATTAAGGTACTGAAATTGTGGTAAGTCTTTTTAGGTGTGAAAAAATGTAAATTGAATTTGCATGCCGGAGGATTTATGCTATGATTTCAAAAACGCAGAAAGAAAAGAAAAGTGATGTGTTTCTTAAAATAGCTAGGACTGAGAATTAATGGTGTGTAACTTGAACAAACATTGGGGGCAGAGGCAGAAAAATAACGGATTAGATTCTTTATTGTAGATCAAACACTAAAATTCAGCTTAACAAGTGGTTAGGAGAAGAACAACTAACACTATGGGATGATATCCTTCAATACTATCTCACCTTATAAACAGTGTGAAACAGAAGCTAATGGTTTCATCTCTGTTTCTGTACTCAGTTTGAGTACACAGCTGTTCAAATATATATGTTGCTTGCGTAAAGAATTTGTACTAGTCCTGGCTATAGAAATGAATATTTTAGTGCCTAGCACAATCACAACAAGAACCTAATACAGTGTAAATGTTGATATTTCACATAGATCTTGGAAATTTAAGATAGCAAATTAAATAAGAATTTTTCTCATGAAGTCTTCTTAAGCTGAATCTACGACAGTTTATATCCTATGCAGCATAACTGTGACTGCCAATGCAACATAGCCTTGTGCTGCACTATGGAAGAAGGTGAATTAGAACAATAATGACTTCAGCTGCGATGTGCTCTCAATGGCCATGGAGACATCTTGAACAAAAACAATGTACGTCCCACAACTTGTTATGACGCAGGGTTTACCAAAATAATGTCACTCCCTGTCTTGAGGCTTATATTATGAACATGATTCTTATTCTAAGCATGCGGACTTCTTTGAAAGATGTAAACTTATATGATGGAACAAATAGCTACTAGTGAAATATATAGCAGATTGTTATGATTTCCTTGTCCGCTTCTATGTTAGGCAATGTTTATAGCATTTATTTAGAAGAAACTTGTTCTATGAAGCTCTCAGAAAAGTATTTTTTAGTCATCTTTGAGAGGAACACAATGGAACAAGATGAAAATGTCTAGATTCAGACAAAATGGCCTAATTCAGCTGAAGCCTCGTAAAAAACATTTCTATGTTAGTGACTGCATCCTCAAGTACTTCCTAAACCAAACATAATTCAATACTAGTATAAGAAAATGTCCACAACTATATTTATAAATCCAACTCTACTATGGCTGCATAGTTGCCATCCTTTGAGCTGGAAACATACATACATCCTCTAAGTTGATCCAGGCCATTAATTAGCCAACAGAAATGTTACTCATACACTTAAATTCTTTTCTATTATATACAATGTGACCTTAATTGAATCTAGGCTATTTAGAAAAAAGTTGAGTGAGTCAAATTAAAATTTTAAATTAGTTAGCACGTGTGATATAGAATAATATGAAATTGAGCCCTATGAGTAATACAACTCTTAGCCAATCAAGTTGCAGCCTAGTAAAGCAATGTTACTGCTTTCTTGGAAATTAATCTCAGCAGATAGATAACAATTTATTTACAAAGGTAGTATGAGGGGGATTTGGTACTTTCTACCTTAGTAGATTGCCTATTGGTACCGTAACAATTTACTGCTTTGTTTCAAGAAGAACTCCTCTTTCCATAAATTTAATTTTAAACTTCAGAGGATGTATAATATACATAGAGAAATTGAAAAGTAAAAATGAAAAATTAACATTGACAACTTGCAACAAGTGAAAAACTCTTGATCAGAAGAAGGTGTGGAACAGCGACTTCCATCCAAGGAAAAAAAAAAAACCCAATGCAGATGCTAGCATTTCTGCTACTCACATCCTTGCCAAGTCCACACTATTTCCTCTAGAGAAGGTTTCAAGTCCTGGTCCCAGAATTCCCTATACTCCAATGTATCTCCTGCTGATTTCTTCACCTCAACAATATGCAAGGAAGACGTAACTTCAAAAATTTGTGCATCTATACCAAGCTGCCCCTTTCGCCCGAATTTGCTTCCCTGCAATGTAACAATTCCATTTTTCTTCACAACCTTAAATTTACTCTGTGTCTGTGCTATCTCTTCCAGCTTTGACACAATCATTGAGGCTGGTTTTGTGGTTGTAAATCTAACCTCCTGTCTCTGACTCTTATCTTTCTCAAACAGACCAGAAAGGTCAAATCCAGAAGAAAGAGATATGATATCAAATGCATTGAAACAAGATGGTCTCATGGGGCTTTCTCCTTTCTTTGGAATTGAGCTATCATCTGAATTTGATGAAGCAAAGGCAGCCTGAACATCAGTAACCGAGATATTCTCACAATCTGCAGGAAGTTTTGGTGGCAGCTGAGGTGCTTCAAACTGCTCATAACCCTTTTTAAACCAACTGTTTTCCATGATATTGGCTATACTTATTCTTATCATTGGATTAGGATGAAGGATTCTTGAAAGAAGCTTTCTAGCCTCAGCTGGGAACCATTGTGGGCACTTGAAATCTGCTCTGGAAATTTTCCTGTACATTTCAATCAAATTTCTGTCATGGAAAGGAAGATAGCCTGCCAAAAGCACAAAGAGAATTACCCCACAAGACCAAGTATCTGCCTTGGCTCCATCATAGCCTTTCTTGTTGATGACTTCAGGGGCTACATAAGCTGGAGTCCCACAAGTTGTGTGAAGAAGGCCATCATTTCTTGTGGATTCCAATAGTGCACTCAATCCAAAATCTGAAACTTTAAGGTCCCCGTTTTCATCTACAAGAAGATTTTCTGGTTTCAGATCACGATGATACACGCCTCGGCTATGGCAGAAATCAACAGCTCCAATCAGCTGCTGAAAGTACTTTCTTGACAAATCTTCCCTTAGCTTCCCTTTGGAGATCTTACCAAAGAGCTCCCCACCTTTCACATACTCCATTGCAAAATAAATCTTGGTTTTGCTTGCCATAACTTCATAGAGTTTTACAATGTTGGGGTGCCTAACAAGGCGCATGGTGGAGATTTCGCGCTTGATTTGATCAATCATGCCACTCTTTAACACCTTCTCTTTGTTAATGACTTTAATGGCAACATGCTGGTTGGTTCTCAGGTTTCTTGCATGATAAACTTTAGCGAAATTGCCTTGGCCAAGAAGGCGCCCGATCTCATACCTTTCCATCAAAATTGCTCCTTTCTTCTCCCTTTCCATATTTGGTTTAAGCAAAAACAATCATGGGTGTCAAACTTCCTCTAACTTCCTCACCGCGATTTTTGAACGCCATGAGAAGAGGAGGGAAAGTATAAACAAAGGCTTAGGAAACTGGTGGGTTTTTGGAACCTCTTGCCCATAAGAGGGTTCAAAGGTTGTTGTTTCCTTGTGTTGAGAAAGATAAAGCACAAGCTACGTTTAATTCTAGAGAAAACGGTTGTCCCTTGGAACAGAAATTTCAGCCAACGGCACACCAAATAAAGAACCAATAAGAGGAGTGTGTAAAAATAGTAAAGATGAAGATATCAAACTAGTTCTATCCATTGACGGATAGAAATTTAAATAGGATCAGATATTTTTATTTTTTCCAAGTTGGTGAGGCAGAAGTGGAGGAGAGAAATTTAAATAATTTTGGATGCCTGCATCCAAGTACATTAATTTAGATTTTGTCTTGTGTGCAAATTTCATTGTCTCCCTTGGCAATAGTAGATTATCTTGCATATACATTGAGTTTGAAAATTGAAACATTATTTTTATATAAAAATTAAATGAAATTATTCTAAAAGAAATCACTTTAGTTGAATTGCAAACAAATTCAAGAGCTTGATGTTGGGAATAGACAAATATCATGAATAAAGAAAACAAGATGAAAATAAGCCAAGTGGACACACAAGGATGTAATGCGATTCAACAAATTAGATGTCTACATTAATTTTTTTTTTTCTTTTGGCTCTTCACAAAATAAGTTACATAATTTACAATCCTTTCTATAAACCTTATCCTTCTACCGTACAATTTTTAATAATTCACCCATAATAAATGAAATTTGGATATGACTTCATAGTTGAAATATACAAATGCTAAATCTTTTGAGGCGTATATCTTTGGAGACAGGTAGATAGGACAAATTGGCCTCAGCATTTTACAACCACAGGATCCATACTCAACAATTGTCACACTAATTAACATTATATCAATATCAGCAGATTTGAATATTATTCAACTTGAAAATGAATGTAGATGTGAAGGATTGTCTGGTCCAGAAGCTGCTAGCTACCATGTTCCTTTGCAGTGTACTGTTCAACATTCAACAAAACAAATGTCTTGTGGCCCATCGATACTCGAAGCAAAATTATTTGCAAGCAGATAAAACAAGGATATGCTAATTCTACAAATTCTGATCACAGTTTCAGAAATGTCAAGCTCTTAGTCGACATCAGCTGATGTTGTCCATGTGTCTAGAGACAGATAATTTGATGGATAGTCCATGTGGGTCCCAGTCAGATTTATGACCACGGTGTCGAGCTATAGAACCAAGAAACTTGGATTGACCACGTGGGTGCCATGTGGGCTAGAGTAACCCGCATGGCAAGTCATGGTCCGTATTTTCATGGAAACAAATCTTGGCAGCAATGAGGCAATGGGATTTGGTTTGGTTGTGGACAAGTAGTTGAAGGAAGACCACAATCAAAATGATAAGAAGTCGGTCACTGGCCAAATCACAAGGGCATGGCTAATGGCTTAAATGGGTTTGTCCTACGGCGAACCTTGATGTGAACCCATTTATTTGCAGCGTTAGCGTGGCAAAGTGCCAGGACAATCTTAAAGATAGGATGTAGTACACATAAACCTCTGGCAAATTCCAATTGGAACGCCTACTCCATGGATCAATTTTGATGTGACGGTGGTGTGTTTATGATAGACAAATCCAACATACCTTATCCAATAGACTTAAGAAACCAAATAATTAAACTCACCAATTGTAGATAAAAATTGAAATATTTCATTTATAAGGCATAAGTTGAATTCTTACTATTAATAATAATTTTTTAATAAAAAATTTATAAATATCATCGTAATTTTTTGTTGAAGCCTATGATATATTCTGACTTATCTTAAACTTCTGTTGACAAAAAAAAATCATCAACTACTAAAGATCAAATGCATGGATCCCATTTTGATGTAATGGTGCAATGATTGTTATAAACATATACTAAATACCTTAACCTTGAGTACCCAAATAATTGGACTCGCAAAGTACCTAGGTTCTAGTGCATGGATCCAATTTTCATGTGATGGTAAGTGTAGTACAATTAAGTGGGCCCTATAATGGGCCTAAGATCTTAACTCAGCCCAACATCGAGAGCCCACCTTATCAGATCCCTTCTCTCTCTATAAAAAGGAGCAGTGGAAAATGGGACTAGCAACACGGCTTAGGTTGATGACCTGCGATTGAGTTGATGATAAATATGAATTTCGTTGTTGGAAATTCTCCAAAATTTTCAGAAGAAATTTCTAAATTCCTTGCAATTCAAAGTTGATAACGTAGTAAACCAAACATGTTCTATTATGGAATTTATTGTTGTGGATTGTACCCATATCTAGCTGTGTTGCCTGGGATATCCACCATGCACTGCAATGTAGAGCTACAAGTAAGGTTTTGTGGAGAAAGAGCCAAAACAAACACACAAGGATCTTGAGATGGAGGCGCCATATAAGCTTTAAAACACAGTCCCAAAGTGAATGCCTCAAAAATTGCATAATTTACTTTGTTTGGATCTACAACTATTTTCTTGAAAGTCTGAACTTCGTGTCTCTTCCTTTGTCCTTTAAATTTATAAGCCAGCGTTGCTTGTCTCTTGTGAATCGTAGGGGAAATGAGAAAGCTTATTGCATGCCTTTATCAAATTTGCCAAGGCTATACAATACGTAACCATGGAGATGGGCAATTTGAAAGAATTCAACAATTTAACTTATTGAGCTGCTCTAAACCATTTGATAACCCTCGTCATATAGGTTAATAAGGGTTTCACTTTGGGATACTATTGCATTTTCTTACATTTTTAGTAATTAAGTAATTTCACCTCCTCTCTCCCTTGTGGAATTTGTTTTACTTTACGATATATAGTATAGTATGTACTAAAACTTATATGGATCTTTCGTTACTATTTTTATGAACTTATTGATGTTGGTCATATGGTTTTACTTGGTAGATGACATTTTCTTAGTGCACGGATATATTATATTATGGGTAGGGTGTGCAATTAACTAAAGCATTTAGGCTCTAAATAAAAATTGGTGTACACCATTCACTCAGCAGGTTACAAGTTAGAAAAAACAAACCCACGTCTGCAGGTAAGCTTACCGACGAGGCATCATCGGTAACCTGTAAGCCCCTTCATAATACTAATACTCTTGACACCACTCTTGCTGTGTTCAACACTACTCTTGCGTGCACCAACACGAATTGCCTCCCTAATGCTTATTGATGACAACACATAGTAACGGGAAGAAAAACATAAAGAAGGGAGTAAATTAAAAAGCAAAGACATTAAGTGAGAACAATCATGATATGTCTTTGTTAGGAAAATCACAAATCCACAAACTTAAGTACATAATAATTCATAGCTATATTATGCCTAAGACATGAATAAGTTTAGGAAGTTTCTCTTTATGCCTCTCATGGATATGATGCATGATTTATTGTTCAATTTTTCTGTTTTATATGGGCATAATCAAAGTTTGTTACGAAATCAATATAGTAACACTCTATGGTCAAAGTCAAATCTTCTTTTATTTATAGAGGCATAGTATGTCTTTTAGGTATTTTTGCTAAGATACTATCACCAAATATAGGAGGTAGCACTATCTTCCATCCAGTTTCATGGGTTTTGTTGGAACTCGCCCAATGAATTTGATGTCGTTACGAAGATCCCAAAAAATTAAGTTACATATTTTGTGTTCGAACATACAATTTTTTTTTTATAAAATATAAAAATGACACAATATGAAAAAATGTGCCAAACTCTATTTTTTTGGGCAAAAGTTAAATTTTTTATTTGGCATATTTTTTTTATATTGTGTTGATCTTGCATTTTATAAGGAATTATACATTATGTTACATATCGAGAGATTTAGTTTTTTAAGATTTTTACAACGACATCAAATTCACTAGATAGGTTTCAATAGAACTCATCCAACTAGATGAAGACAGCACTATCCTTAGTGATTGTATTATAGAAATCAAGCCTTTCAGCAGGTACCATAGAATTGTCCATGAGTTTAAGCCGAAGAAGTTATGTTCTAGAAATTAATGTATCACCTAATACAGTTTTGTGGAATGTTGTGCCACAAAATTTATGTATATGTCAGTGCCCAGTTTAATAGTACTAACCTTTGATTTGTGGGACAAGATCTGAACCCTTGTCGAGTTAGCTGCAAACAATTAGAAGAGACAACAGAAACTGTATAAACCCCAAAACTGAATGCATGCAATGATTGTTAATAATTTCAGTGAGTTGGCAAGACTGGCATTTAACTATTTAAGATTGAAAGAGCTTAGCCCTCATACTCACAGCACCCTTTTATGAATCTACAAGCAGCGTTTTCAATTCTGATCCACAGGAGCAACCATATAAGTGCGGCCTCTGGCAAGTTCAAGCACAAACAATTCATCTCTATGGCCAGCCAAAATCGCCCTCGTCGCAATTTTGAGGAATGGATGATTATTCAATCCCAAGAACTCTCAGAAATCGTCCAAGCTCTCAACCTAAACTCTGAAAATGACACAAATTTCACACAACGTATTCAAAAATCCATCAAACTCTTCCAAGACTACGCTGAAAGGCGAAGCCAAATTGCTCAGAGTGACTTCTCAGCCTACTTTCCCCCTCTCTGGTGCTCTGCTATAGAGCACTCCCTGATCTGGATTTCTGGTTGCAGACCCTCCAAATACATAAGACTCATTTATGCTTTAAGTGGGTCAGAGATTGAGCCCCATCTCAGAGAGTTCCTTGATGGCCCCATAACAGTGGAGGAAATTGGTGGGATTTCTCACGAACAGCTTGTACTCCTTGACAATTTACACCGCAAGACGGTGAGAGCAGAGTGGAAATTGACGACCCAGATGGCCATTTTGCAAGAGAGGGTAGTAGACGACCCTCTAGTGAAGATTGTCAAAAGGTTAAGCAAGGTGGGGGAGATGAATGATGCAGTGGAGAAAGAGTTGGATAGGCATGAGAGGGCCGTGGTGGGAATTTTGGAGGAAGCTGATAAGCTTAGGCTAAGCACGCTTAAGGAGCTATTAGAGATACTGACACCAAAGCAAATGGTGGATTTTCTGGCTGCTAGCAAGAAGCAGCATCTGTGTTTGCATGCATGGGGGAAGGAAAGAGGTCGAAAGTATGCTAATGAAGTTAGCAACTCCAGCCAGAATGCTTAGTAGATATGCTTTATGCAATGTAGTGTGTGTGGTAGTGGTTCACTTTCTGTTTCTCCAGAACTGGTCTTACTTTTAGTTTTTCTATTAGAAGAAGAGCATGGTACAAGAAGGATGGACCCAGATATAAAGAACAGGGGAGGGGATTTTAGTTTTAACTGGTTAACATCTATCTTGTAGCCCTATTAAGATATATAAATGATACATGCTTGATAAAATGCCAGTTTCCTTTTAAAAAAATAGAAATTTAATGAAAAAAAACAATCGAAATAAATAATTGTATCAACTAAAACAACTATCTTACTCACAAAAGGGTCTGGTAAGCGGCATGTTATTGGTTTGAACTTAGCACGAATTAAGTTTGTGCTACTTCTTTTTTTTTTTTTTTTCGATGGAGTAAGGTCAAGATTATACCCTAATATATCTGGACCGAGCCTAACTAGCTTCATGGCTGGGCTTTTAAGGAAGTGCCCGTGCTAGCTTAATGGGATACCAATTTATCAAGTCTAGAAATTATGGGGTTTCGCTATAAGTTTGAGCTCCCATGGTAACGTCCAGATCGAGAGGGTTCTTCGGACTACTATCCCCTAACATTTTTTTGCTCCAAAAAATTAAAAACAACTATCGCATTTTGTTTCTAAAATCTAAATTTAAAAGGTCAATGAGTTAATTGTGTGACTCCGGCAATGCGATACACATATATGAGTAAGTGAGGTGCAACCTTTGAAAGAAGAGGAGTTACATAGAGGGGTTTTCTACCACCATGCACATTGCTATTCATGTGAGGGATAATTATGATTCTTGGTGAAGTTACGCATTTTGTAGGTTAGGTTGTCTTTCCCTTTTTTTTTTCACGTAGATTATTTTAAGAAAATAACTAAGAAAGTGAGAGAGAATACGCTCAAAAACAATTTCGTGAGAATTTGCAATAAGAAGTCGACCTCAGAGAATTGCAGTAGGAGGATGCATGTTCCATCTTTTTTTCTTTTTTGTAGTTACTTGGTTAATACTCCTAGATTATTGTTAGTCCCACAAGTCTTTAGTCATGTATTGATGATAACAAAATATCTTGTTATTTTTAATGTGTGTTGTTTTTCTCTAAGATCTTATTTAGAATAGATTTGAAAAGAAGCCTTGAAGAACTAGTTCTTACATCTGTGATCAAGTTCCTTTGTCCAATGAGAGCTTCAAAATTTGCTGATGTGGACAAAGCTTGTAGAGGACTCTCCAGCCAAATTTAGCCTTTTGCAAACTAGCTAAGAGTTGTTTTAGTTGAGAATGGAAAGTTCCCTCTTGAAGTGATTTTTGCAAGGTTCTTATTTCAAGGAAAAGATTATCTACTTTTCTTACACCAAGTAAGACTTTTATGGAACAAAAATACAAAAGTTTCTTTGATTGACTGACAATGTGTCAGCCGGTTGGTGGCTCCTCTTTTGCCTCCTCTTTGTCTTTCACGTGCACACGAAAGGAGATAAAACAAGGAAACTTCTAAGGGCTCTGGTAATGCATGAAGTGAAGAGAGAAAAATATATTTTAGAGAGAGAAGGAAGCCATTGTTGAGAGCTTTGCTCTTCTTCTTCTTCCTCTCGATCATCTCTCATGCTTCAAGATTTTCATTGTATCATATTTACTCTGTAAGAGGGTTTTCTTCTTTGGGACTACACCAAAACACTTGGATTTTGTATTTGGATTTCTATGGGAGAAATTCATAAGAGTAATTTCTAGTGAGATAGAGAGAGAGAGTTCATGGTTAGCTTGAAAAACAAAAACTATGGTTGTAAAGCTTGAAGAAGCTTGGAAAATTAAATAAACTTGAAGAATAATGGAACCCCATGTTATGGGAGAAGTGGATGTAGGCATGTTTAGCTGAACCACTATAAAATCTCTTGTAGATTTTCTTTTTCTTCATCTTTGATTCTTTGGATAATTTTTTGTTTTGTTCTATATGATTTGTTAAGTTATTTTGCTGTGTTCAAATCTTGTATTTGTCAAAAAATTAGTTTGTAAGAACTAGTTCTTAAACAAATATGTAATTTGAATTTGTCTTTTTTCGAACATTTTTTTTTAACAATTCCTATTCATCCCCCTCTAGAAATAGACTCTGCAACTCTCAATTATATGCAATAGGCTATGGCTACCTGCTTAGTGCTTAACATCAATTTTAGCATGTATTAGCACAAGTTAACATGCCAATTATAATAACCAAGCAAAGGCAGCACCAAATAAGGCGCCAAGGCTGAGGAAGATGCCACAGTATCATGACGAGCTTCTTGCATGTGAATCTAACTCAATTACAATTGATGACTGCTCATGGCCCTGCTATATGGAACAAGCAAGGTTCTACCAAAACTGCTTCTCCAACTCATAAGATTAATGAAGTGAGCATCACTAAATGAACCAATGAACGTCTGGACTGTAACTGTAACCATACACATCACCTGGTGCCTTATTTTCAAAAGCTTTTCTGAGTTGTCTATCATTTTCCAATTCAATTTTGTTACATCATCAAAGAGGCGGCTTCATTGAATCAACCGTAGTCTTTCTTTCTCTGTGTTATTGAAGCTTCTCCTCTTTTAGTGCTTTGTCAAGTATTTGAGAAAAATGGAGGATGATGTTTGCAATTGATTAGCAGGAAATTGAAATGTTTTTCATATGTATTTGCATTTGTGTTTTTGTGCTTTTTGATTCATACTTCTCAGCTTGCATGACCTGGTCATTACACTTCGCTGGTATTGGGATTGACATAAACATGGAATTTGAACTTTAGATGAAACAGGTAGCATTTTGAAGCCTGCAATACACAGTTTATCTATAAATTATTGCATGCTTGTTCATTAATATATTGCATTATGAAGTATGCAATACTCAATTCTTTTTTCTAAATTATAGTCTCATTTTCTGTAGCTTGTGATAGACCAAGTACTACGACTGGATCTAAAGAAAACATTCATCTTTACCCTGTCCGGCGTTGCGTTAGTAGGTCGACATTGCATTACTGGTAATGCTTCAGAATCCATGTCTGGATATGCCTCAAAGTAAATTCTGTGTTTATATTAAATTAATTCTGACAACGTAATACTAATGACAGTACTAGAGTTTTCTGGTAATGACAATTAAGTCATACCTCATAGTGCAGAAACAGAGCAGCTGCAACTCTTTAACCAGCAAGCAACCCAACCCAAGCTTGCAGGAAGATTTATAATTTAGAGTACCCAGACCATTGCCAAGTCTCCAACTTCAAGCCACAGGAAGAACAATTCACACACCTATGCAGACGACATTAACAAAGGAAAAGAGAATGACAGTAGGGCTAGGGCTGAGTGCAAAAATTGGGAGGATAAGAGTAAAGAGAATGAGAAACTTAGAAGGGAAAGTGAGACAAGACTGAGACAAAGAGGAGCATGAAATTGAGAATGAGACTAATTTAGGGTTTTGGAGCGTGCGATACAAAATTGGGGGTTAATGGTATACTTCTCTAATAAAGCATAAATGTAAGAGATATATGCCGTGCAAACAAGAATTCACACTTCTATATAAACAATGCTGAAAGAGGAAAAGAGAACAATAGTATGACTAAGGCTGAGAATGAAAAATTGGGAGGAAAGTTGAATAGAGTGAAAAGGTAAGAGGAGAATGAGATGTGGTAATAGATAGATAAAAGAATGAAATTGAAAATGGGGATTAATTTGAGGATGATAAGAGGGTTCGAGAGAGTGAGATACAAACTGGGGAAAAAGTGATGCTTCTCTCTGAATTATGAGTGAAAGATATATAGGTCATGCAAAAGAAGTCACACACCTATATGTAAATAACACAAATATTAAATTTTCATTTTTCCTATGAATGACTACTGATTAGAAGACAAGTATAACCCAACCAATCCTAAACACATAATGTTAGACCTATCTCTTCCTGTGTTAGTTTGAGTAAAATTCTGGAGGAAAAAAAAACTACCATGTATGCACATACTTAAATGCAGTGGATTTGTTTATGCATGTTCTGAATCTTGGTATCAATGAATTAAAAGGAAAGGAAGTGAAGTTACTTCCAATAGTCATTCTCATATTTTTCTACTCCATTATATCTCTTTGTTATTTATTTCAGGCAGATCGTCTCCCTAAAACTTTTATGGTTAACAAGTGCCACTATCTCAAACAGGTGACAATGAGGTTGAGCATAATTGGCTCCTCTTGATCTACTCACTCAACTAAAATGGGCCAAGTCTTTTAAGCAATTTTGGAAGACAATGCATAACTTATTGTCCACATCCAACAAGAAGTTGTAGAAGTTTATTAAGGCAATGTTAATATTAAATTTTCATTTTTCCTATGAATGACATGCTGAGAATTTTTTTAACTCACGCTCCCTCTGTAGCAATTTAATTGATACAGGACTTTTAATTTTTGTTATGAAAAAAAATACCCATGTTAAACATAAGTAGAAGTAACGAATCCCTTTTAGGTGCTCAAGAGGTTGTGTAACAGCATATTGAAGTGAACTCCTTTGTAGGTGCTCATAAACTCAATGCTTTAATTCAAACACTAATACATACTATATGTGTCACATAAAAAAAATGTACATATCTAAAATTTGACAATCATTGCAATAATTTTTTTTTTTTTGAAAGACAACATATTAGCTATTACATAATCTACTCATGTTTCTACAATTATCCAAATTATTTAGGCTGTTTTATAAATTGCTTATTTCATTTTTATTTTTTTTATTGGAAACAGAGACTTTATTATATCTTTCATTGATCCCTTATAGAAATACTATTAGTATTATGGGCAAAGGAACAATTTTAGTATTATGAAGATTGCCCCATTACTTCAATACTAATGAAGTTGGAGATTACCTAAACAAAATGAAAAAAAAAAAAAAAAAGAAAAGAAAAATTTNAAAAAAAAAAAAAAAAAAAAAAAAAAAAAGTGAGAATGCTTTCATCTTTTCCCTTCTTTAGCCATGAAACCTAATGAAAGCGAAAACTTGCTACCAAAGACTAAATAAAATTTGATGTATATAAAAACATATATCAATTTATGGGGAGAACATGCAAGAACACAAGGATTATCTTCTATGAACCGAAAGAAGTGTTTCGCACAGTGAGAAAGTGGGAGCCAACATCTAAGCTCAATTGTCTAAAAGGAGTGAAGATATACAGGTTAGTCTTCGGCCTGTTATCTCATATTACAGTTATCCTGAGATAGGGAGAAGCTACAATTGAAATGTAAGCTCAATTGCACATAAGAAACATAGTTCATTTAACATTGGGAGAATATCAAATCATATGTACATGTGTGGTTGTATGTTTGATTGTTTTCATGTGGGCTTGCCCAACTGAAGTGCTTGTCATACTAGGTTTTGATGGTTTTTTTTTTTTTTCATCTACTATAGTCTACACAATAAAGGGTACTATGCTATCCCTTTCAAAATTCTCTCTCCATGGGATTTCAACATAGGAACTCCATAATTGAATACCAACTGCTTAACCATTAGGGTGTCTCCTTGAGGATGGTCAAGGTATGATTTGCCTTAACAAAAAATTAAATACCCAAAAACACTTCAAAAGAGAGTGAGATTAGACCCTATACATATGCTTCCTAAAATTATAACAATGGGACATGCTAATTTCAATAACCAGTATACCAACTCCAAAGGGGTGATTGAATAGAATTTGTTAGTGTGTATCAAGTGCTGCCATTCCCCCTAGGCATTGGTGTGTGATCCCATCATGCACACTTAATTCAATTTTAAATAATCACATATATAAACTCAAAGGTATTCTTATTAGTTTTGATAATAAAAAAATCTTTCTAGTCAAAGACCTAAACCTCTGATATTTTTAAATATTTTTTTATAAAAGTACATGTAAATAACATTATTTTTCATTAAAAACTCCAACAAATATATAAGACTATAAAATGGTTTGAAGTCCATAATATTTAAAACATGTAAATCTAAAATTTTTCAGACACCCATTTTTGCCTTTCTTTTTTATCACAATAATGCAGTTCTAAAAAACAGCACTCATCATCTATTTTACTTTTTCATGTTCTCGCTCAAAAATCATAACCATGACATGTGTTTTTTATAACAAAATTGTGAATCAAACAATTGTACAAAGAATGTCACTCTGTATTTTGAAGCGGTAGTAGTGACAAGAAAGGGTTGAACGTGGAAGTGCTTTTAAACAAGTAAAGGGAGAAAATGGCTCTATGTGCCTCAAGCTGCACAGATGGCTGATCTCGTCCACTTGTCCTCATTCTCAGTATCCACTCCATAGCATACAAAAGGCACTATATCCAACTATCTCTTAGTCTATCTCTAACCTTCCCAATTTTCCATCTTCAATTCAACCTCATCCAAATGGCCGGTGATGACCAAGGCAACCCTCGTAGCTGTTTCGAGGATTGGATAAACCTTCAAGCCCAAGACCTCTCAGAACTCCTCCACGGCCTTGACCTCCAAAACCACACCAACAACCAAAATGAACAAAACTTGAAACAGTTAGCTGAAAAAGGCATCAACCACTTCAAACACTGCATAGAAAAGCGAAGCAACCTTGCTTCTAGTGACATCTCAACCTATTACGCACCCTCTTGGTGCTCACCTGGGGAGATCTCACTTTTCTGGATTGCAGGTTGCAGACCCTCCAGTTTTGCCAGACTCATCTTTGCACTAAGCGGGTCTGAGTTCGAATCCAAGCTCACCAATTTCTTCCATGGGAATTCAAGTGATCAAAGCATTTTTGGGTTATCTCCTGAGCAGCTGGTTCAACTTAATGATTTGCAGGTGAAGACGATTCAAGCTGAGGAGAGGCTAAGGTTGGCAAGCTTGCAGGAGGAGATAGCAGATCAACCGCTTGCGATAATTGCTAAGAGGCTAAGAGAGGTTGGGGAGATGAACGGTGAGGTGGTGAAGGTGTTTGATGAGCTTGACAAGCACATGGTGGAGATTCTGAAGGAAGCTGACAAGCTGAGGCTGAGCACACTGGAGGAGGTGTTGCAGATACTCACACCTTTGCAGGCTGTGGACTTTTTGGCTGCCAGCAAGAAGCTTCATCTTTGTGTGCATAACTGGGGTAAGACAAAGGGTGAAAAACATAAAGAGGAGCAGCGGTAGATCATGCAGTTTAGTTGATAATGTTTTTCTCAAAAAAATAAAAATAAAAAAATAGATAAGAGTTAAATTGAGAATATGGATTGGAATAAAATCGTTATTTTTTTTTAAATATCCTTTAACTAGTTGAGAATATGGATTGGAATAAACTCATCGTTTTTATATCCTTTAACTAGTTGTGTTGTTTGTATACTGGAAGCTGAGAGATTTCTAAACCAATTGTTTCTTAATTATTGGCGTTATTGGTATATATTGTAGAAAGGCTCCTAAATATAATGTGCATGTGGAGTTAATGGTACATTTTGTTTTGTTTACAAATGATATTTGACAATGAAAAGTTGACTATGTTTTGTTGGTTACTGATAAGTCGGTTTTATATCGCTTATCTTATATTTATTTAACTTGTTAATTGTTAATTCTAGGGTATTTTACGTTTAATTCTTATGAATTAATGTTTATTTTATAGGTTTTTACTTTAGAAGTCTTTGGAAGTCACTTTGGTACTTTTTGGTGTTAAAAAGAGCAAATTTGGGATGAAGGCAGCAGCTTGGGTGCCNTGTTTTGTTGGTTACTGATAAGTCGGTTTTATATCGCTTATCTTATATTTATTTAACTTGTTAATTGTTAATTCTAGGGTATTTTACGTTTAATTCTTATGAATTAATGTTTATTTTATAGGTTTTTACTTTAGAAGTCTTTGGAAGTCACTTTGGTACTTTTTGGTGTCAAAAAGAGCAAATTCTAGCAAATTTGGGATGAAGGCAGCAGCTTGGGCGCCGCAGCGCCCTATGGTCAGGAATCAACAAACTGAAGACAGAAGCTAGGGCGCCACAGCGCCCACCAGGAGGCTGCAGCCCCCTATCAGGAGGCCGCAGCACCCTTCAGGCAAAGAACTAGGGCGCCGCAACGCCCAAACCCAAGGCTGCAGCCCCCGTCGGTCAAACTCGGGATTTGACTTCTGAACTTCCTAATTTCACTAGGACTCCTAATTTATTTTAATTCCTTTTTCTCCTAAACTTTCTAGGACCTATAAATAGGACTCTTAAAGTCTAAATTAGGGTTCCACACTTTTTAGAGAAAAGACAAGAAGAGAAGAGGATTCAAGCTTGAAGATCAGAGTTCTTCGGCATCGAATCGTTATCACCAAGAGTTTAATTCTTCCTCTTTCCTATTTCTGATGTGTAATCTGGTTGTGAGTTTATTTTCTACCTTGATCATGAACTAATTCCACCATCTAGGGTGGAGATGTAGCCTAGCTTAGGATGGTTTGTAATTCCTAATGAATTAATCCACAAAAAAAAAACTTTCTTCCTAAATTGACTTCTTGATCTCCATACTTAATGCTTCTTTTTGACTGGCCATCAATTTAGATGAGTAGGTGATTACAATGATACTGGAAAGTTAGTTGTGATAGAGGATCATAGGGATTGAGAACATAGATTCCATAAAGGATAGGAATATACCCTTATGATCTATGTAGCTAATAAAAAGAACTATGGAACAAAATGAATTCAGAAACTATTCGCAATCCACATAGGAATATAGTGGATTTGTAGTTTAGGAATATATTTGTTTGACCTTGGGAAAGACAATTGAATGATTTAGGGTTCTTGGCTATCAATTTAGAGGAGTGTTGTTGATTAATGATTAAGGGATAAAATTCCAGACTAGCTACGATGAAATCGACATCCTAGATATTTTCTCACCATCTTCTTACTCATTCTTCTAAGTGATTGTTTATTGCTTACAATTTTACAGTCAATTATCATAAAAAATTCACCTATCAATTGTCTAGATAAAATTAGAATATGCATAATTTTGATACTTAATAGTCATAGGCTCCGTTGGACGATAATTAATCTCACTTCCTTATTACTTGATTACGGCACGTGCACTTGCGTTCACATTTTACGTAACAAGTTTTTGGCGCCGTTGCCGGGGACTGTGTGTCTAATAATATCAATACTAAGGTATTTTAGTCTTAGTCTAGATTTTATTTTTCTTTATGATCTATTGGTGTTTGTGTTTTTCAGGAAATTCTCTCTAGTGTATGAGAAATGCGGGGCAATCTCATTTGATCCCTTTAGATTCTGAAATCGAGAAGACTTGCAGAAGAAACCGGAGGGAAAGAAGAAACGCCTAACAACCATCTCAGATCAATATGGAGAATGCCGAAGAAAACCCACCACCACCACCACCAGTGGTTGCCAGAAGACCTTTAAAGCACTATGGAGTTCCAACCGGACTTGTCCAAATCTCAGGGATCTCTAGGCCAATCATTGCGGCAAATTCCTTTCTGAAGACAGAAGCTAAGGCGCCGCAGCCCCCAATCTGGGAGCCGCAGCGCCCACCAGGAGGCTGCAGCCCCCTATCAAGAGGTCGCAGCACCCTTTAGGCAAAGAACTAGGGCACCGCAGCGCCCAAACCCAAGGTTGCAGCCCCCGACGGTCAAACTCGGGATTTGACTTCTGAACTTCCTAATTTCACTAGGACTCCTAATTTATTTTAATTCTTTTTTCTCCTAAACTTTCTAGGACCTATAAATAGGACTCTTAAAGTCTAAATTAGGGTTCCACACTTTTTAGAGAAGAGGCAAGAAGAGAAGAGGATTCAAGCTTGAAGATCAGAGTTCTTCGGCATCAAATCGTTATCACCAAGAGTTTAATTCTTCCTCTTTCCTATTTCTGATGTGTAATCTAGTTGTGAGTTTATTTTCTACCTTGATCATGAACTAATTCCACCATCTAGGGTGGAGATGTAGCCTAGCTTAGGATGGTTTGTAATTCCTAATGAATTAATCAAAAAAAAAAAAACCTTCTTCCTAAATTGACTTCTTGATCTCCATACTTAATACTTCTTTTTGACTGGCCATCAATTTAGATGAGTAGGTGATTACAATGATACTGGAAAGTTAGTTATGATAGAGGACCATAGGAATTGAGAACATAGATTCCATAAGGAATAGGAATATACCCTTATGATCTATGTAGCTAATAAAAAGAACCATAGAACGAATTGAATTCGGAAACTATTCGCAATCCACATAGGAATATAGTGGATTTGTAGTTTAGGAATATATTTGTTTGACTTTGGGAAAGGTAATTGAATGATTTAGGGTTCTTGGCTATCAATTTAGAGGAGTGTTGTTGATTAATGATTAAGGGATAAAATTCCAGACTAGCTACAGTGAAATCGACATCCTAGATATTTTCTCATCATCTTCTTACTCATTCTTCTANTTAATGATTAAGGGATAAAATTCCAGACTAGCTACAGTGAAATCGACATCCTAGATATTTTCTCACCATCTTCTTACTCATTCTTCTAAGTGATTGTTTATTGCTTACAATTTTACAGTCAATTATCATAAAAAAATTCACCTATCAATTGTTTAGATAAAATTAGAATATGCATAATTTTGGTACTTAATAGCTATAGTCTCCGTGGGACGATAATTAATTTCACTTCTTTATTACTTGATTACGGCACGTGCACTTGTGTTCACATTTTACGTAATAGTTACAAAAGTTGTTTGAAATTTTTGTTACTAGGATCATGCGCGATTATAATTATTTTTTGATAGATAAGTAATTTCAACCATTTTGTTTTATATTTAAACTATGATTGATTTTCTTTACCAAATAGCAATATATTGCTCCTAATCTCTTCCCCATTTTAGCATATTGCTTCTTACGGTAAATTGTATTTTGCCACTTTAAATTTGTAGGCGCAAACGCAATGCCTTTGGGTTTGTAAGTTTGTAACCTTGATTGATTTTTTCCATTACTCTTTCTTGCCGTCCTAGGTATTTTGAGTTCTTTAATATATTATACAAGACATCTACTTTAAATTAAACAGAACATTTAATAAAAATAAACAATTTCATCAATAACCTCTCAGAATTTAAGACTTCGATACTTCAATATTCTTTACAGATTATCAAGTTAACGAATAAAAAATAATGTAAATCGCTCACAATATAATTATAAATGCACTTAAAAATTTATTTTGATTTTTAATAAGCATTATGAAATAAATAGGACAATGTGGCAAAAGAACGGAAAAAGGAGATCAAGTAGGCTATCAAGCAAAACCCTACTTCCATATGATCATCTATTGTCTTCGTTCTTCCAACAAAATGTAGCAAGATCATCATTGTGATTTTTATTTTTTTTTTTCTTTTTGCTACTGTTTGTGAATGTTAGAAGATTTATATAGTGAAAAATTCTTGGGTAGGCACCAAGGATCTCTCCATTTTGTGGTTGAGCCTTCTTGGTTGCCTTAATAGGCTGGGTCCAACCGTATGGCCCAGAGAGTTGGCTAATTGGCTTGCATCATTCTCTACCCTAGGTAAGTATGAAGGAGAAAAATTAGCAAAAAAAAAAAAAAATGTATGAGGGAGAAAAAACAAACGCTAATATTTTATTATAAATAAAACTCCTGAACTCTTTCTTCTATGATAATAAAGATTAAATTTAGCCAAATCCTTACAATAAATAACAATAGAAAAGGAAGTTATCAATTCAATTCACTTCCAATCCACCTTGGTGTTTTGTTGGTTGTCTTTTATGCATGAAGGATCATAGCCACCTGTTTATGGCGAGTACACGAGGCGACGTGCATGTCCTTCTTGGCATTCGACACACACGTATGACTTATGTGTCAAAATAGTTCCATGCTAGCACCCAAGTGTCAAACCACTTTTATGGACGTGTAACCTGAAGCTAACACCATTTCTCTTCTTGTATTCTTTTTTAATAGTTCTCTTATTTTTATGCTTACTACACACTCTGCTCTAACGTTACCTTTGCAAAAGGGAAAACGACATAGAAGAGGCGTGTTAATTTGGACCTTTACGTAGAGAAAAGGGCTATGTTAGGGAGCTATGCACACTAGCCAGCCACGCCGAGATCTCTGGCAGGGCTACACCCATTGTGGCTAGCTCTCGCTGGACCCATGCGTTTCTCGTCTTGCTCGTGCATGACTTTGAAGCCCGGCATTATGGACTCGTGTCAGCTTGACTAGCTAGGTTTGGGTTGGGCAGGGTCGAACCCAAACCAACCTTGTCTGGATTTGCTTTTAGTACACTCTTTTTGTTTGTTTAACCTGGTAAGAAAATACATTCGTTTCTGATTTTGTATGAATAGTGACTGTATGATTTGAATTGTGAAAGGGGTAAGGGATCACTAGTAATACGCTCTACTAAATTAAAGCTGCTCCTCTTGTGATTTTGTGAGCTTAATTTGAAAGATTTATGTATTGATATAAAAAGAGTAGTGAGCGAGTTTTTTACGCTCACTGCATGAGATGCTACGCTCACCATTGGATAAACTGACACAAGTAGTGGGGGTACTAAAATAGTAATGATAGAGATTTGTCTACCTCTAACCATGCAATCGACCCGCTAAGCATTTCTTGTATTTTCAATGTAGAAAACATAGGAGTTGTTAGATCCATGATCGTGGTGGAAATAGTAAAATACTAGATCATCTTCAATCACCTTTTAAAAGAAAAGGTTTAGTAAATATTTTAAAACTAAATAGCATAGTTTTTTATTATTATTATCATTATAACGGAGCCTAATTCCCCAAGGGAGGGGAGCACATAGTAACTTCAATCTTTTTGATTAAAATTAAAGGAGTTGTGGGTCATCCTATTCCTAGCCAAAAACCTAACCTGAGAGAAAACTGAGAATTACACAATAAGTAATCAGGGTAAAGTGGTTTGGCCCTGGAAGGCTGCAACTATTTGATACTAGCTCTGCCCTTGTAAATGAGGCTTCTTCAAGATTACCATCAACAAGAATAGAAAGATAACAATAACATTATTTTCGTCAAAGCAATACTATTCGCACACTATTTTCTTCACACTTCAATTATACATGTTATCATTAGTTATCTTTTTTTAGATCAATGATAAAGCCTAATAATGTTATGGCATTAATGGATTAATATGGAAAATCTGATTATGTAAGGAGATTGACTATTTCTTGTTCAAAAACAATTCGACACCGAGTTTAGAGTGACAATTAATAATATCAGTTTTGCCTATCCTGTTATGAGATAGTGGTGTTTGGGTGTGTGTTCCTTTGTTTCCGTAGGTTGTCTGGATTAGCCATTGATCCAAAAATGGGAGTGAGTCACCGGTTTAATCACATCAAATTTTCAACACATTTGATGAGGTTGATGCATGCATATCCGATCCTTTACCATGAACTGGATCATCGAGTTTCCGATCTGGGCAATAAAACTATGCACGAGTATTAAGTTATGTTTTCCTTCCTTGGGTATCCTTGTACTGATTTCTTCTATGGAATGAAATCTGTCAAATCTTTGTCAAACAAATAAAATTATAAAGTTAAAACTGGGCCCAAATTTAGCCTTCAGAGCTTAATATTAGGCCCTAATCCTTTCAAGCTAGTCGTTGGACGCTCATTGTACATTGGGCTCTACTAAAATGCACACCTGTGCTGTATATATAACTACTTGTGTCGGGAGTCGATATATGAGTCATCTCCAGCGCTTATTCTCGAGATAGAAACAACTATCATGGGCATGCAACTATGAGAATAAGAGCCACCAACAAATTATTGTGAAGTTTCAAGAAATCCAACAAATCAAATACCTAGGCTATGTTTGAGAGTTAAAAAAGAGAAAGGAAGGACACAAGAAGAAAGAGAAGGGATGGAACGGAGGAGATCAAGAGGAAATTTTCTCTCACTTATTTGGAATAGAGAGAGAAAGGAGAGAGGGAGAGCATCCCTTTCAAAATTCTCCAATTTGGGGAAACTAGAAAATGAGCTTTTAATTGAAGGGGTTTGTGAGTTAGTTCGAACCTTTTTCCGTTGCAGATTTTAAGAAAATTTATAAACAAGGGAAAATTTGGACTAAATCCATCAATCCTTCTCAAACATAGCAAAAATTAAGGGTGTGTTTGATTTTATTTTTATTTTTTTATTTTTAAAAATTATGTTTTATAAAAAAAATTGTTTGATAAACTATTTTGAAAATAATTTTTAAATAACAAATAACAAAAAAATTTATAATTACCATTGTGTCATTAATGAAAATAATTTGTTCTCCATCTTTTACTTATTTTGAGAACAAAAACAGTTATCTCTTGTTTTTGTTTCCTTGTTTTTAGAATAATGTTTTGAAAATAAGTTTTTAAAATATGTAAACAAAAACAGTCTAAATATGCGTAAGTGTTTTGGTGGTCTATTTTTTTTTTTTTATGATAAATTATGACTTTATCATTGAAGAGATAGACCTACTTTTCATCGTAAATGGTTTTATTAGCATGTGATTTTTCGTTTGTACTTAAATTATATCCAACAATATCACACGTGATAGAACCTAATTAATATAGATGTTGTCGTCATTAAAGTCTTCTTCAAGTTTTCTTAGGAAGAGTTTAATTTAATCCAAATATGCAATAAACACATAAGGTAAAGAATAACCTTCGAGTTTAACCTTCTCAATGAAACCTGACATTAACGTTGTTGTCGTTGAAGACTCCCTTAACTCGGAGAAAAATCTTATGTTAAGGTTTTTGAAGAAGGGATCCATAACGAAGAGATTAAAACTGACAAGACATTATGTTAGACGTTAGCAAAAGATTCACTTACATAAGACGAAATATTATACTCCAAAAGATTAATATAAGCAATATTATATGTGAGTCAAATACTTACTGTCTAAATAAAATCCAACATTAGAATTGTCAGCTTTATAGATTTCTTCAAGAAGAATATAGATTCTTTGGGAGTGTGAGTCCGCTAACGAGGAGTGCGTACGCAGCTGAACAACCACAAGAACTTCTAGCAGTGATAGTAATTAAATTAATTCCAGATGAGCCACCTAAAACATGGAGCTTTATTTGCATTGGCTCAAATTTGTTGTGACTGAGTTCCAATTTTAGAGTCGCTCTTATTAAAAAGAATTTATTGATTATTGTTCCTGTCTTGAATAAGAATTAGTCTCATACTCAAAAAGTGTGAAGATACTTTGACTGTAAACCAAAATAAATTTGTTGTGAAATGTTTTGAGTTTGGCTTAATGATAATTTTTCCACTATTCATTACCAAGTACTGAATTAAGATGCTTACTCGAAATGTATTTTCAAATTCTTCAGTTTGAGACTAAAGTATTTTTTTTATTTTTTCTTGTAATTTTTTTTTATTTTATAGTGGTAAATATTTTATGATGTTTTTTTTTATTACTTTATATGTGAAAATTAAATAGTAATTCTTCCTAAACCCTTGGGCGTTGAATCTTTTCGGCTAATTTTTCTCAAGAAGAGATTTATATAGTCAAAATTGGAAATATTGCACGTGAAGTAAAGATTAACCTTCTCGACAAAACGTCCAAACCGTTGTCGTTATTAACAACTCCTTCAACTTGGGAAAAGAAATCATGTTTTAAGGTTTTTTGAGAAGCAATTTTGTAACGGAAAGACTAAAGCAGATAAGGCTCACGTAAGATGTCACTAGAAGATTTACTTACTTAGGAGAAAGTCTTATGGTAAGAAAGATTTAATAAAATTTCAAGATATTGCATGTAAGTCAAAAAAATATGTTGTCTAAATAAAATTTGACATTAGCATTGTTGTGATCATTATACACTTCCTCAAATTAAGGAAATAATATAATTAGAGTTTATCAGGCATAAATATATTTTTAGCCAAAGGACTAAAAGTCTAAAAGATGCAATATTGTCTAAGTTAAAGATTCTTCTACTTAACAAAACCTAATTACCTAAGTTATTATTGTCTAAAATTTATGTTTATACCTAAAAGAACAAAGCAAACAATATTGCTTTGCATGAAAATATACCATTAATGTTACACTAGTTGGTTTTTTTCTTTTTTTCTTTTTTAAGATTTATTTGATGGAGACCAATTTATAGCTACGCGGACTGTTAAATTAGACATTAAGTTTTCTGAGTTAAATTAAAGGTTCGCTTCCTCACCAAAACCAAATTAATGGCTAACTTAAAAAAATTAATCTAAGATTAACATTATCATTGCTAAATTAAAGGTTTGACAAAATTAATCCAATTTGCACAAAATATATACAAGTTCAACCAATGAAAGCTTCAAATATGTGGTTGTTTTATTACCACCTCCACCTATAGTCATAGAGTCCATAGTAGTAGGCATGAACTTGAGTCCATATTATCATTACTCTAGAAAAACCACATATCACTTGACAAATACTCTCTTCTTTTTTTTCAGTAAGATTGTTCTAATTGAATCCGTTTGATCCCTTAAAAACAAAAACATTTGTTCCCCACAAAAAGTTCAATCAAGGTTCAATAGCAAGTCCAGTCTCAAGAGTGTGGAGCTGCTCTTATTAGTTATTACTATGGCCCTGCAACACATCCTAATCATCCTCCACGTAGAATCTCAATTCCCTCCCACACTGCCACGTCTCATCCACAAACACTTAAAAACCTTCAAGCTGGTGGTAACCAGGGCCCCACTCATGACGTTGAACACAGTCAAAGGTTCAAAAATTGTGTGTCAAAAGGAAAACTGGTGTGTGCTCGCATGTCCCTCTCCCTCTCTGCAAAGAGTCAAAGTAGCCCTTGAAATGCACAAGTAGGCAATTGCTGCGCGTAAGCCATGCACCAATTAAGCAGCCACACCCACTTGCACCGTGGCCTTTGCTCCTTTCTCCATCTGGTCACTTCCTTCACCTCCTTCAACCTTAAAAACCCCACACAAACACTCTCACACTACTACTCACTATAGCAGCTAGCTAGCTTAATTAGCCTCATTCCCTTTCTCAAACCCATTCACATTTTCTCTTTACCATTCTCCCAATCAAACACCATGAAACCCCTTGAGCAGAGGTTCTCTGAGTTCTATGAGAGGTGGATTTGGAAGCTTGAGCAGATTCTCCATGAGCTTCTTGAGGTTATCAAAAACAGAAACGAGGTGGTAATGAACGACACACAAAATCAAGCTTTGTTGTCAAAAGTCACTTCCCATATCAAAGAATTCTACACCATGAAATGGGCTGAAGCTCGTGAGGATTGCGTCCCTTTCTTCGGTCCCATTTGGCTGAGTCCATTGGAGAATGCTTATCTTTGGGTCACTGGATTTAAGCCTTCCATGGTATACAGGCTCATCGATTCGATGAAGAACCCGCGGGTGCCGGTGGAGGGGGTGGCGCCGTTTGTGGTGACGATTGAGCAAGGGAGGAAGATAGAGGAGCTGAGAATCAGGACCAGGATGGAGGAAGAGAAGGTGGAGAGGGAGATGGAGAGGATTCAGATGTCCATGGCTGATCGGAAAATGGTGGAGCTGGCAAAGCTGACGATGAGGGTGCAGAATGGCGGCGGCGGAGGCGTGACGACGGAGCAGGTGGATTCTTGGGTCGAGGTGGCATTGAAGGGGGTTATTGCTGCGCTGGAGAAGGCCATGAAGGGTGCTGATTGCGTGCGTCTGAAGACACTGAAAGGGATGCTGGACGTGATGACCCCAATGCAGAGTGTGGAGTTTCTTGCTGCATTTCTCACTATCCAGCTTCGCCTGAGACAATGGGGAAAGAGAAGAGTAATGGGTAGAAGTGGAGCTGCTGCTGCTCCTGCAGCTCCTAAACCAGATCAGGACAAGTGATAATAAATTAAGAAAAAGTGTGAAACCCTTTAGGTTCATGTTTTAGCAGCTTTTGCAGTAGTCTTTGTTTGCTTTGTTTCTGTTTCTAAGTGTCTCTGTTCTTTTCTGTTTTTTGTTTTGTTTTGTTTTGGTTCCTTAGTCGAATGTTTTAGTGTTTTTATTTTGCTAATGTAAAAAATGGAAGGAAATATTATATATTTATATATAAAATATCATTTTTAAGTTATGTTATTTATGTATTTTATATTTCACATTACCCCACACCATAAAACTTTTTTGTTTTGTCAGGTATCTAATTTTTAATTGATTTTTCAAATTTTTAAGCAATAATGTAATCGAACTCACTTAAATTTTAAACTTTATATCTTTAGCAATTATATAAAATAGAACTGGGCCCGCCCACAGAAAACTCCCAAATTTATGTGAGGACACTAATAAAACTTGACGAAAAAATTGACAGTTCAAATGCAATGAATGCATATACAAATTAAACTAGATTTTCTCTAAATTATTTTATCTTCTGCAAGGCAGGGAATGGATGAAGCTAATAGGTTGACAAGAGCTATAAGAAAAAACACCATGTTTTATTCTGCTCTGAAATGCAAGTCTACGAAGACATAAACTAAGTGCATAAAATAAATAAGGAGAGAGATTAAGGAAGCAGAAAGAAGCCGTACGATGGCAGTTCAGAGAGTTGCATAATGTTGCATCATTCAGCTGCACAAAGAGAGTCTAATCTAATGTAACTGGAAAATGAAAAAAGAAAAAAGAAGAAAACAGTGTAACGTAACTACGTAAGACAATAGTGGTTGTGGACAGGAATAGCCGCCGAAAAAGGGGTGAAATGTAAGACTTTATGCATTGGAAAATTGGAGGAAATGCAGAATGAGACAGGTGAGTTGAGCAGGTGTGTGTGTAAGTTGGTGCATGTTTTAGGGGCCACACACAAAAACAGAGTCAGAAGAGAAGAGAGCAGTGAAAGTCTCTATCATCATCTTCTTCTTCTTCTCCACAAACACAAAGAAAAGTGAAGCTTAGAAAGGTTTCCCCAGAAAATGACGCTTGCATGTGGATGTCATTAAGTGTACCCCTGTAGATACCCAATATTTCGGCCCATATGACTTTAAGCCCATTATCACCAAGCCCATAACTGAACCCAGTCCATAGATCCTTTAAACCTGGAAATCTCCTTATAAATAAGAGAAAACAAGAAGTAAAAAAACAAGGCTTTCGGACAAGACAAAAAGGGATACATAAAAACTCCCATTTCATACCCCTTCAGCATCAAGCCCGGGTATACATCCGACCTTGGTCACTTATCTTGTCAAGTGGTCCCACTTGACCAACCTCTCTCCTTTGAACCAAAATCAGGCATCGTCATTTGGCGCCGTCTGTGGGAAATTTATTGTTTCCTCCCTTTTTCCCAAGAAACAAATTCATTGTACGATCCTGTTTGGTGCAAAATGGACCCGACCACCGAGCTTGGAAACCCCCACACCAACTCGGAAACCACTCCTTCACCCACGAGACCCCCATTTCAACCAGGCACTACCCGAAGGCAGCCACTCCCACCTCCTCGCCACACTTCTCATAGCCCGGAACCTCCTTGCGTAAACACAGATCAAAACTCAGACAAGGCCACTCTCTCCTTTTTGCTCCGCGAAATCCAAACCCTCAAACAAGAACGGATGGCAGACAAAGCAGAGATAGCAGAATTAAAGCAGCGGGTTCAAAAAGCCGACTCTTGGGTCGAAACTTCAACCCACGGAAATTCTCCTCTTCGCCTTCAAGACACTCTTCAAGGCAGACACCACAAGACTCCGCATACTGAGGAGATCGAAGAAAACCAATCTTCCTTCCAGTCCCTCGTCCGAGAAGCACCTCTACAAACTTCCGCTCAGAGCCAACCATCACAAGCTTTGGAGAAAAAGAGACGAGCTGCCAAGCATCCTTTCACAAAAGAAATCATGGTTTTCCCTCTGCCCCAGAATTTCAAACCACCGCACCTCGACTCCTATGATGGTTCTACGGATCCTAGAGAGCATTTGGAAAATTATAACTCGGTCATGCTTCTGGCAGGATCAGCAGAAGAAATCATGTGCCGAGCTTTTCCTACCACTCTGCGTCGAGCAGCACTTCAGTGGTTCTC
>QAOA01006679.1:99385-232916 GCA_003255065.1 Cercis canadensis | reverse complement strand
TCTATGGGCCAAACTGGGTATTAGGGTTTTATTAACTTTCTTAGAGGATCCATCATAGCTTGTAGCCTCCTAGCCGAATTGCCTATATAAGGAATTCGTGTATGCCTTTGCAAAACAGTTTTGGAGATTAATAGTATTCAGTTTCTGAATTATTGAGTTTCTCTGGATTGAGAGCTTCCCTGTTGTTCTTGGGCAAAGAACTTGAACTTGAACTTACCAAGGATCCTTCCTTGCTAAGGGTTCACCCTATTGAGATAACCAAGGTCATCCCACAGTTTGGTATCCAGACACTCCGTTTTGATCCTTCGGGTACGCGAACGCATCAGGTTTAACAAAAGGAATGGGATGATCAAAAGTGTCAAATGAGGATGTCATTTGGTGAGCTACCTTTGCCATTGCATTTGCACATCCATTTGCTTCTCTAAAGACATGATGGATATCAAAATGGGATATCATCTGGAGAAGAGCCTTGCAACATTCAACCAATGAGTGAAAATGGTGGTTAGAATCACCCTCTCTTCCTAGAATGTTTACAACAAAGGTGGAGTCAACTTCTATAATCAAGTTAGAGAAAAGTGTGGTTATTTTAATTCCTTCAACTGGCCATAGTTTAGCCAGGTTTGGTAAATCGAAGCCCACTTTGTTTGAGAAGCCAATATTCATCTTCCTTAATGATCTCAAAGGATCCCTACTGTACCTATATGGCCCCGGTTTGACAAAGCTTATCCATCAATATTCAGTTTGAACTAGTTCAAAGGTGGCAGATTCCACCTGACATGTATCTTATGGTTCTGAGATGCTAACAGGGTTTGGAGTTCAAATGAAAGAATTTAGCTACTCTTCCTATTGTCAAGGTTAGAGTGTTTGAGGTTGAGAAGGTTTGGTTTTCAAAGACCCATTTATTTCTACTATTCCAAATGCCCCAACAAATATATGCGAAGGTGGTACCGGCAGGGATACCTTTGGAGGTAATAACTGTGTTTAGACTGTTATTTTTTAGCCAGAGAAATAAATCTTCTGACTCGTTCCATAAAGGAAAATTGTTCCAAATGGGTTTGGTTGGGACAATCCTTTACAAGGTGTGGAATGGTTTCAGGTTGTTGGTTGCATAAAGGGAAAGCTAATGAGGGGATGATCTTTCTGGAGCACAACAGAGACTTACAAGGAAGTTTTTCAAGAGCAATTAGCCAAAGAAAGTGTTGAATTCTTATGTGACAGTTAGTTTTCCAAACCTAACTTGGATTTGGGTCTAAAAGGGTGGTGAATTGAGGGTCTACAAAGGAGTAGGCACTGAATAAGTTGAAGTCTCCATTTCTATCACCTTTCCAAACTATTTTGTCTGGTTGGGATTGAGATAACTCGTAGGACAAGCTCTTATGCTTTCGGTGACATATGGGCGGAGTTCAAACGGAATTTCGTTGAAAGACTAATCTCCATTCAAGAGAGTGCTGCTGACTAGTCTTGCTTCCTCATCTCTTGGAACTGCTGCTGACTAGTGCTGCTGGCAACGAATATTAATCGTTGTTAACGGAATATATTTTGTTGCTACTTGTGAATGCAAACCTATTGTTTTGATGGAAATCTATTTGGTTGCTAACTAGCAAGGGATACTAATCATTCGTGAGTGAATATATAAAGGGGACTTTAATTTACCCTAGGCTAAAATATGAGGTTATATAACCCTATCTTACGTGGATGAATCTGAATCCTTATTATATCCATCAAACAAAATAGACGGTTATGCACTACTTCAGAGTAAATGGAGCTTCAAGTTATAAATATAATTAGGTGATATAATCATTTGACCCAGTTAAATAAACTAAATTACAGTTTAATCCATAACACAAAATATGAAAGGTCCTTAAAAAATGAAAAGACACATCTTCGAAAAACACTCCACCACCAGCATGTGCTTACTAACGAAGTCGCATCAATGGGGTTCAAGCGTGTCCGGAAGGTTCATGGCGCCACAAGCGGGGGCGATGAAGAAGACACACATGGTAGAAGGAGTCTCAAATTCGTAATAGCCATATTCGAAACACTCTCCACCGCAGAGAGATAGGTATTTCATCTGGTAGAAGGAGTCTCATGCTGGGATTTGGTTTACGGATGAAAGGTCTGCCTATGAGCCATTTTACTCACTCCCATCTCAAAATATTCTTAGTCGATCGTAGGTATGGTTGAATGGAAGGAATGCCATCAAAAACAAATCAGAAACAAATTTTTTGTGCAAATAATCAAGTAAGAAGTGTCTTTTCTTGAAAGTCTTAGTTGAAATTGAAATCCATGAGGATAAAATGCGAATAGCTTATTTTTTCTATGAATTGGTTTAATTTGTATGCGGACCAATAGAAGATTGTAATTTTGGTATGGGCAACAATGAAATGTTTCTTCTTGAGAATCTGCTCATGTAGCTTCTGATTTTTGTGGTATCATTTTTCTCTTTTCTTTTGATGGTCATCTAATAATTTACTTCACAAAGTAATGTCTTCAAGTTGGATAACTTGTATATGATTCACTAGGTTACAGTGTTAGTTTTTCTCATCATGTTGGCATTTGCTTTGATAATCTGGATTGGTTTGGGGAAGAATACCATTGATTATGCAGTGGCTGCACAGGTATGGACACTGTAGTTTTAGTTTTGCTTTATAATTCATCATATTATACACGCTGCCCTTTGACTTTTTTAGTCATATACTGAATTGAGATTGACTTTGATCCTTCCTCTATCTCTACTTTGCCTTCGAATAAGATGTTAATGGTTGTTAATTTATTATTATAAAAAGCAATCTCAGAGGACCATATTTTACCTTAGTCAAATGCTTCTATTGAATTACTTGGGGCAAAAATCCCTATAAATAATGATTTGGCTGAAAGTTAAATTTTTGGTCCTTCTTGCTTTAGGATGAATGTATCATGCATAGTAGAGAGAAAGAGGTTCTGCTCTCTTTGTTGCAGACTCTTGTTTGTCACTTAAATGTATCATGCTCTTGGAAATATATATATATATATATATATATATATATATCTTGAAGATTCCTGCATATTACTGGAATGATAAGCTACTAAGGAAACTTGCAAAACGGGTTAAGCAGAAAGGTGGATTAGCAACTACCAGAGTAAGAACACTGAGTTAAATTTAGAAATTGAATTGGTTCTCTTCATCACAAAAATCATTATTTAAATAGTTCTAACCTTTCAGGTAAAAGTAATTGCTCAAGCAGAGTTGAGTGAATATTCTCTGATACCAAATTATGTTCAAGTATTAAAGCCATCTTTTGAAAATATTTCTCGTTACAATTAGAAAGCTTTTGGAGTTATTGGTTATGTTTCTCCATTGTATAATGATACTAGTTATGTACAAATTATGTAGGAGTTGTGCAAACGGGTTAATGTACTAGAAGGGACAGTGAATGGGTTGTTGCAATACTATTCCAGTTTGATTGAATCTTAGTCAATAAAAACCCCAACTTTCAATGTGGGAAAAGATCAGGTTTAATATTATTTTTGTTAAATATTTGGATTCACCCATATAGATGAATACTACATTATTAAATGCTTTATATAAAAAACTATTCCACACTTATAGGTTTGAGGGTCGCCAGCAATTGGAGAATGCAATGTAAAGTTGCATCTAAGAAGGTTAATGTGCCCATCAAGAAAACAGGAAAACATGACTATAATCTGCGAATTCTGAAAAGGAATGCATCTCAACCCTCTGGGGAGACACCATGTGGTGGGAAACGATATTGTCCCAATCCAGTGGACCCAATATTTTAGAATAATTTTGATGTAATATTATTTTGCTTCATAGCAATGTCTTTTATTGCTGAGATATAATAAACAGTAATTTCTTTCATAATCCACTTGCTTCAATTTGCAAGCTCCCCACAGTAGTGAGAAATTTCCAGTTGGTAGGAGGTTGTTTTCATCAAGCCCACTTGGTGGTTTGACAGCTAGCTACAAAACTAACATTGTAGACCAGAAAGATAGTTCAACCAAGGGCTCAGTTCATATTGATCATCCATCTGATGTAAGTAGAACAATCAAAATTTAGTTGCAATGATTTTTTTACATGCCTTAAGTGTGAATTGGCTAATATTATGGATAAAAAAATTATTTCATGATCAACATGCTCCTATTTAATGTAATGGCATGAAGTGCTATACAATTTATTGTCAATAGAACATGTGAGGCTAATTGAAACAGAGAGAGCAGTTGCTGAATACATTTTCTCCAATGTGCTTCCAATGGGGTAACACATATAACACATTGCCTTTGTGGATTTGGCATAGTTTTATAAGATTTATGTATAAACTATTTAGTATAAGGATTTTTTTTTATCAATTTTCTTTTCAAATGATCTCACCTGTTTTGACATATAACTAAATTTAGTTGAAAAATCTCATAATAGTATCTTGTTATGTATGTCTGTTATCCCCGATAATATCTTTTTTTATTTTGTTTCATGGATGATCATAGCTTCTCATAACAGTGTTGTAGTTTTAGGAGATATATTTATGATTACATTTTTTCCTACAAAGAACGGCTCATTGATCATGTTGTCATAGAAGCAACCACAGAGGTTCTACACACTATTACTCCTAGATGCTGTTTCATAGACGATGTAATTATTCTATTTTTATGTATTTAATTAACCTCATGAATCAGAAAGCCAACTCCTATACTATTGCATTAATCTTTGGTTAATTCTTTAAATTGTAGATCATGACATTGGTACAATGCATGCTCACTCATGAGGAAATACTTGGTAATGCACAAAGAATTTTTTGGTTCATACCCTATGACTTTGTGGTGAGCATCAACATACTATGTTTATTTTCAATGAAATGTTTAACAACGAACAGTAAACATACCAGTGAATTTACAGAGAAAAGTCTTGCACTTCAACATCACACCAGAGAAGGCAATTAAATACTATAAGGATAGATTCATGTCCACAGTAGCAAAATTGTCGAAGGCAATTTTTCAATCAACTAATTTACAAACTTTATTTTAAATTAGCTTACTATTAACATATTTGTATGACGTGTCTATTTAAATTGAATTTGTGAAGGTTTTGATGTCACAGGTATTCATTCCGTTGAATGATGGTGGCCACCATTGGTACCTTATGATCATTGACATAGAGAACTGCAACATTACTTATCTTGACTCTGCACCATGTGAAGATAAGGACAGTCATGACTGTCGGTTGTCAAAGATTAAGGATATGGTGAGTATTCTTTGATTTGAAGATTTATAACATACATTTAATATCTCAGCTTGTGGTGTTTTTGCACAAAATAAACTATAATTTTATTTCATTTGTATTCATGGAGAAGATGCTTCACATGGAAGTGTTTTATGAGGGGGTTGTTCATGATGTTCCAAAAATTGGGGAATATGATGTCAAAATCCCGGATGGAGTCCCTCACCAGTCTAAGGGGAGCCTGGATTGTGGCTTATGGGTTTGTGAATGGATGAGGAAGTATCGGGGAGGAAATACTTACAAGATTGAGGTATTCTTGAAACCAAAATAGAATGTGATTTGCTTGTATAGACTTCATGTTGTTGATGTGGGACTTGGGATAAACGGTCTAACTAAACAATCCACTAGTTCTAATTTGTTATGCATGCAAATTAGGTAAGTGAGATATCAAGGGTGCAGCTAGCTGTGGACTTGGTCATGAAAGAATACAACACTCAGAGGATTAATGTAATTGCCAAAGCCAGGGACAAACTAGAAGCCAGTCTAACTATATGATATTCTGGTATGTACTCAATATCAAAGTGTTAATTTTTTAAGCTAGTATAATAATTTTTAAGCTAAACTAACTATATGATATGGTTAATTAAAGTGTAAATTGTTTGTCATTTTATGCAGGTTGTAGAAGATTCTGATATGGGTGGTTATGTTGAAGGATCACCATAGCTTTTGGTTGTCAAGTTGTTTCATTTTTTGGGTGCTTTTTGGTGCATAGTAGACTCTTAGATTATTTTGAGACTGAGATCATAGAACATTAATTGGCTATATTTTTATATGAGATGAAACATTTTGTAGTACTCCACTTTGGTTGACCATGACTATATATATTATTAATTGTGTGAATTCTGAATTGAAAAAAGAATAAAAAATTAAATGGATCGAATAAAATTTAAGGGCACCGAAATTCCAGCGCTGAGCTCTGGGCGTTGGGAACTTAACTTTGATTCTGGTGTGCCAGCACTGAGCTCTGGCTTCGTGGCGCTAGGTGTTGGGTGTGTCAAGAGAAACTTGCCAACATGCAGTTCTAGTGCTGAGCGCTGGCTTCCTAGCGCTGGGCGCTAGGTGTGTTGAGAGAAACTTGCCAACCTGTAGTTCCAGCGCTAAGCTTTGTCTTACTGGTGCTGGGTGCTGGATGTGCTGAGAGAAACTTGCCAACTTGCAGTTCTAGCTCTGAGCGCTAGGTCCTGTGCCAAAGCAGATTTTTTCAAATTTGCAAGTGATTATTAGAATCATGTCAAATATGACATGTCCAAAAAGAGTTCATGGGACAGTTTAAGACCCCTTTCTTTAATTAGACGAGGAATCTATTGAAGGAAATTTGTATTAAGACCTATTTGTACAAAGGATACCACATATTATGGTGATCTGAATTAAAATGGCTGAAATTAATGAAGCCAACTATAAAGCCCCTTTTTCCTCTTGGTAAAATATGTGATCAATGTGACTTCTCAGAGTGGATACATAACCTGACTTGTTATGGTCACTCCTAATACTGTGGTAGTTTATTAAATGAATATGACATTTTCTCCTTTAGTTTCCTTGGATTCACCAGTGATTCTATTGTTTCAACATGGTAAAATCCATCATGAATTCGTAATGAAATCTATCATGAACAAGCTTAGTCGCCAACCATATGTTTAATTTGTTCCCTTAGTTGAGTTTTACTTAATAACTGTTGGGATGAAATATTAAGTATTGATAATCAAGGTAAGGAAGGATTCTTCACATAACAAGTATGATATCCTGCATTTCGTGCACATACTGTTCATTGATAAATAATGAACAATTGCAAAGGAAAACGCCTCTGTACACCACTTCAAGAAAAGGAAACGTTCTATTTGTTTAAATGCCAATAGAGAGTGATAGTACACATTCAGTTTCGCTTTCATACTCTCACCCAAAGAGTGAAGTCACTGGGTATGAAGACTACTAATATTTGAAACAAAGCAATTTCAATATTTCATTAACTGCACATTGTAACTGTGAGAATAGTGGAAAAGGTTGTGAGACTAGCTTCTCACATCTATTATTTATACTAACTGTACAGCAATAACGGGCCTAATCATAGGCCTAATCATAAGCTAATTACAAGCCTAAACATATGCTATAATAACTACAGTATTTACAGCTAATATTCTAACACTCCCCCTCAAGCTGGAGCATACATATTATATGTTCTAAGCTTGTTACAAATGTAGTTAACCTGAGGGCCTCCGAGAGACTTAGTGAATATGTCTGCTAGCTGGTCATTTGATCTAACAAAACTAGTAGCAATATCCCCTGAAAGTATTTTCTGTCTAACAAAGTGACAGTCAATCTCTATATGTTTGGTCCTTTCATGGAAGATTAGATTGGAGGCAATGTGGAGAGCTGCTTGGTTATCGCATATTAGTTTCATCTGTTGAATCTTCATGAATTTTAACTCCTGAAGTAACTGTTTCAGCCATATGAGCTCACAGGTTGCTTTAGCCATGACTCGGTATTCTGCCTCAGCAGTGGATAAAGCAACAACTGATTGTTTCTTGCTCTTCCATGACACTAGATTGCTCCCAACAAATACACAATATCCAGTGGTTGAGCGTCTATCGTATGAACAGTCTGCCCAGTCAGCATCTGAATATCCAACCACCTGAGTATGACCCCTACTTTCATACAATAGGCCTTTACCTGATGCCTTCTTGATGTATTTTAAAATACGAACTACTGCATCCCAATGACCGTCACACGGAGCACTTAGAAATTGACTAAGTACACTCATAGGGAATGCAATATCAGGACGTGTCACTGTAAGGTAGTTGAGTTTCCCAACAAGTTTCCGATATCTACTGGGATCTGATAAGGGCTCCCCCTGATCAGGTAGGAGCTTAACATTTGGATCCATTGGAGTCTCCACAGGTTTGCAGTTTGACATACCTGTTTCTTTCAATATATCCAAGGCATATTTTCGCTGTGAGATGGTAACACCCTTTCGGGATTGAGCAACTTCTATTCCCAGAAAATACTTGAGTTTGCCCAAATCTTTTGTCTGAAAGTGCTGGAATAGATGTTGCTTGAGTTTTTGTATGCCTTCTTGATCATTCCCTGTAATTACAATGTCATCCACATAGACAATCAAGTACATGCATCGGTTAGGGAATGAGTGAAAGTAAAAGACTGAATGATCAGCCTCACTCCGAGTCATACCAAACTGTAGGACAACTGAACTAAATCTCCCAAACTAAGCCCGTGGAGATTGTTTAAGTCCATAGAGAGATCGGCGAAGTCGACACACCAATCTAGACTCCCCCTGAGCAACAAATCCAGGAGGTTGCTCCATATAAACTTCCTCTTGCAATTCGCCATGTAGAAAGGCATTTTTAATATCCAATTGATAAAGGGGCCAGTGGTGAATGGCAGCCATAGAGAGAAAGAGGCGAACAGATGTCATCTTGGCAACTGGAGAGAAGGTATCACCATAATCAAGTCCGTAGATCTGGGTGTATCCCTTGGCAACCAACCGGGCTTTCAAACGATCTATTTGGCCATCAGGGCCAACTTTGACTGTATAAACCCAACGACAACCAACAGTGGATTTACCACGTGGTAGAGGCACCAAATCCCAAGTGCTATTAGAGTCTAAAGCAGCCATCTCATCAATCATTGCCTTATGCCAGCCTGGGTCAGAAAGTGCTTCACCTACATTTTTAGGAATAGAAACAGGAGACAAAGACGACACAAAAGCAGAATATTGTGGAGACAAACGGTGATAGCTCACAAAATTATAAATGGGATAAGGATTGCGAGTAGAACGAATACCTTTGCGGTCAGCAATAGATCGGTCCAAGTCAGAGATCGGAACCTGAGAAGTGACTGGAGCAAGAGATGAATCCAATGGGGCAGGAGCAGGGAGGTCATTGGTGGGAGGGTTGTCAACAGGCTCAAGGACGGGTGGCACGATGGGTGGGTGCTCAACAGGCTCAGTGACAGGTGGCACAATGGTAGGGTCCTCAACAGGGTCAGGTTGAGGCTGACGATGGTAGGTGAGGAGAGGAGGTGCCGAGTCCTCTGTAGGACCAGTGGAGTCATGGGACGAAACAACCTGTGGAAGAGGACTAGTGCAAGAAATGGGGAGATCCTGAGTAACAGTAGAACAATCAAGATGCCCTAAAGAAGGAAAGAAAGGGGTTGTCTCAAAGAATGTGACATCCGGGGAAACAAGATATCGTTTGAGTTCAGGAGAGAAACAACGGTAACCTTTTTGCAAACGGGAATAACCCAAAAAGACACATTTGAGAGATTTTGCATGTAACTTATCTTTACCTGGAGTGAGATCATGAACAAAACATGTGCAACCGAAGACACGAAGAGAAAGAGAGTAGAGTGGCTGATTGGGAAACAAAAGAGAATGAGGCACCCGAGAAGAGTGATTGAGAATGCCCTGAGAAGTCATAAAAGATTGAAATGGAGCAGAAAAATATTCTTGGGCATTATCACTCCAGAAGGTGCAAATGATGATTCCAAATTGAGTTTTAATTTCTGAGCAAAAAGTTTGGAAAATAGAGAAAAGTTCTGAACGATTTTTCATTAAAAATAACCAAGTACATCGAGAAAAATCATCAACAAAGGTAACAAAGTATTGAAAACCCAAAGTTGAGTTGACACGACTAAGACCCCATACATCAGAATGAACCAGTGAAAAAGGAGACTCGGCTCGTTTATTGACACGACTAGGAAAAGAACTACGAACATGTTTGCCTAACTGACAAGACTCACATTCTAAAGAAGAGACACTAGAGAGACTCGGCACCATCTTCTGTAGTTTCTGTAAGCTAGGATGTCCCAAACGGCGATGAAAAAGTTCAGGAGAATCAGCAGCAATACAAGCCACAGGAGATGGTGGTGGGGCGAGGTAGTATAGCCCACGGGACTCATGTCCGACTCCAATCATCCTCCCAGTGTTCCGCTCCTGTACAATAACCGAATGAGCAACAAAGGTAACAGAATAAGGGAGGGTTTGAGTTAATTTGCTAACAGAAATCAAATTAAATGGACACCCAGGTACAAAGAAAACAAAATTTAAAGATAGGGAAGGCAAGGGTGTGACCTGACCAATGCCTCTAACTATAGTGTGTGATCCATCAACTAAGGTAACAGTGGATAATGAATTAGAATAAGTGATATGAGAAAATAAATTCTTGTTACCAGACAAGTGATCAGAAACACCAGAATCAAGAACCCAAGGTCCAAGAGAGGAGGACTGAGAGATGCATGCAATAGGATTACCAGGCTGAGCAATAGAGGCAATGGAGGTGGACCGCTGGTTCTCTTGGAATCTGAGGAACTCATTGTAATCAGCAGCAGAGACGGATACAGTGCCAGAGGAGGAACCATACTGTGCAACATTAGCAACCTTAGAAGGTTGACCATGAAGGAGAAAACATCGATCCACTGTATGGCCAATTTTATTGCAGTGAGTACATCGGGGGCGATCTCTATTTCGAGCTCGCTGATCACCACGGCCGCCCTTACCATCCTCTCGATGGTTCACTTGAGAGGCTAGAATAGTAGAATCAGCTGAGGTAGTCGAAACAGAGGTACCTGTAGGTGCTGAAATACGGATTAACTGCTCAAATATCGTGTCCATAGTAGGAACCCTAGGGTTGGCCAGAATTTGATTACGGACTGAATCCAATTCAGAAGGCAAACCAGCAAGTGCAAGGACCATAAAGAATTTGCCACGATGTGCCTCTTGTTGAGCGACATCAGTTGAGAATGACATCATCTCATTAAATTCCTGTTGAAAAGTCTCGATCTTCCCCAGATAAGTTTGCAAATCCAGATCCTGTTTCTTAAGAGTTTTCATCTGAGAGACAACATTATACAAACGATTTATATCGTTTGAGTAGAGTTTCTTGGCCTTCTGCCAAACCTCATAACAGGTACGATAAGGTCGATATTGGCCAACAAGAACCCGATCAATAGATTGCCAAAGAACATTACAAAGATAAGCATCAGCCTGCTTCCACTTAGGCTGATCTTTTTCAGGGATGTCTTTAATTTGTTTGATTAAGTGTTCCTCATGGCCCTGACCTAAAAACCACAACTCCACAGAGGCTGAGCAAGTCATATAGTTGCCAGAACTAGTTAATTTCTCAGCACAGATAGTTGGAGTAGAAGAAAAAGTAAAGAATGAGTGGTGACTAGAAGTTTCCTTGGCTGAAGAGGCCATTTGGATGTTACTAACCGTTAACAAAGAGGAGCAGAACTGTTATGATGCTGTATAGGTCAGAAAACACCAAAGTAAGGGTAGGAACAGGTCAGAAATACGCCAGAGGACAGATCTGGAAAGTTTCACGGCGATCGAAGCAGACACGCGCCTCCACGCGCTGAAGAAACTGGCGGCGCGTGGGTTTCACGCGCAGAGAGTGGAGTGGCGCGTGTGGGCGCGTGTGGTGGCGGCTGACGGCGGGTCTCCGGGGAATGGCCGGTCGGAGGGTACTGAAGTTGACTGCAGGGTCAGAATTGGGATTATCGAGTCCTAGGGTGACTGGATAGAGACACAGCCACTAAACCCTAGTTTTAGAACACTGCTGGTGTATGAACACAGCAGGGAGAGGAAAAACGCCGCTGGAAAAATTCACAGCGGGAATGGGAAGGTTTTTCTCACTAAAATAGCTCTGATACCATGTGAGAATAGTGGAAAAGGTTGTGAGACTAGCTTCTCACATCTATTATTTATACTAATTGTACAGCAATAATGGGCCTAATCATGGGCCTAATCATAAGCTAATTACAAGCCTAAACATATGCTATAATAACTACAGTATTTACAGCTAATATTCTAACAGTAACATCAGTGTACACACTCTTTAACTGGACCAAGATCATCACAATTCTCTAAATGGTAAAATTACTGTGACAGTGCCCAAAAGCTCATAATTACAGGATATTTATAATCTTCATAGACTGATGACTTTCCTATGTAAATGCTCTCCAACAGAACCTACTTCATCATGATCATGATGATGAAAAATTAGGGTCAAACCTCCTATCAAACACAACACTGAGCCAACAAGAAGTTTGTCATACCGCTCCACCTAGTGAAACTTCAGCTGACTAGCCCCATAGAATGACAATGCCACCGGTGAAGTCATCACAGATATGGTGCTGTAAATGCAGTAATACAACATGTCAAGCTTGATAAGAGTAACAAATGTGCAAACAGATAACTTTGACAAACTTAATTTAATTGAAATTTCTACTAAATTAGCACCAAACCAGTATATGAATTTTATGAGGACTTCAAAGGTTACATATCTCCAGTATTCAGAACAGCAGTCAAAGACAAGATAGAAACAAGAATCTCAAATTTATTCATTGACGTGAATGTTGCCATTAAAATTAAATTAACTAGTTGGGTGGCTTATCAATTTCTAAGAAGCTTTTATAGCAAAGTAACAGAGGGGGTATAGTTCATATTATTGCATTTATGACCGCTGCTTTCATAGTAGAAGCTTTAGCATAAATATAGAAAAATAGCACACAAGATATATGGTTGGTATAACCTTTCAAGTGTTTCCTCATATGATCGGCAACAGCTAAAGGAATAGAAGATATTTGACTGATTTCTTTGTATATATCCTGTCTCAATAAACATATTTATAAAATAAATACCTGCTTGGAAGCTTAGCTTAAGTTCAATGTTAAGGTCACCATCATAATTTCTCACCTTCACAAACACTGGCACAATTTTCCAATAAAACACATCAACAACCATTTTTTCCATGGGTTGGTTGTGAGAATGACTGTGACCACCCTTTCCAGTCAAAAACAACAGAACATAACCACCACCGAGAAAGACGAGCAGTAGTGAAGCAAGCTTATGCACTCTTTCTTCACCAGCAATGGTGTTGGCCACGGTAATTGCCGTTATACCAAGAAGGGAAGTGGACATTACATGCAAAATTGCTCCAAGTGCAGCTGCATGAAGGAAAAGAACAAAGTAAAGAAGATCTCCAAATTGTTATGTCTTCAATCTTAAGCTGTCTGTTTAGGAAATTTAGAGGTGAAATATTTGTTTACAATTACCACAATCAATCTCTATGCAACCAGACATAGGCACTCAGTGTCTCAGTTCTGTGGAAAAAGAAAAAATTAAGGACACTCAGAATCCCATTACCAGATCTCAAGTTTGATTACAGAAGTCAATCATGAGGACTTTATCTCATAGATATTAATTTTACTCTAAACACCATCTACTAAAACAGAAAAATGCTCGCAGACCCTCTAAGTTCTAAGTTCCCAGAGAAGAAAAATAATTAATTTCCCAAATCCTAATGAAGATTAACATATAACGGACATCATAAAACTTGTCAAAAATGAGAATAAATTGATTCACAGTGACAACATCGGATATGAAACTCAGAAATCCATCTAAGTAACCTCATAGCGTTAAGATGTTTGGATGTAACTTCAAATCAAGACCCAAATTTCATTTTCACTACTTTCCCGCGATTTTCTGAGTACCCAAAAAGATTAAACTACATTCGAAGAAAAAACAGAAGCTGAAAATGGGATTCATAAGTAAATTCCAGAAATAAAGAAGAAACAGAATAGACTTGATGAAAACAAGCTAATTAAGTAGAGAACGTAGGTCTAGAACAAGAACAAGCAATTAGTAAAAACACCAAAAAGACTACTCGATCACATGAATCAGAACCAAGAAGCAGACACACAAAAATTTCCCTAAAACTGTAGGAAAACCAGAGAACAACAGTTTGGCCATAAAAGACTAGAAAGCATTCAGGTACCTGGAAACTGGCCAAGATTTAAAGTTCAGGTGTCTTCCTCTTCATCGTCCTCAACAACTGGCCAGTGGACAGGCGGTTGGTGCACAGGTTACCATGGCTTGTCCAGAGGATGGGGTTGCATGAGGTCATGAGGCGGGGTTGCTAATTGAGGGTAGGCATTGGGGTCTCGCCTTATTGTTCGGATCATGGCTCGGTGAATAGCATCAGTGGACTGCATGGCCCGAACATAATATTGAAATTGCCTGTTGCTTTGAATTTCCATTTGGTCCATTCGCTGTTCTAAGGTCCGCAATTGATCTCTGGTAGCTTGCTGGTTCTGCTGCAGAAGATAACGAACCTGCGAGTTCTGCTGGACGAGATCCCTTACAAGTTGTTCCAATGAGGGTTCAATATTAGGCTGATGAGCTTGTGGAGGAGGGATAGAGGGGCCAACTTCAGATAGGGTTTGGCCAGGAGGTTGTGGAGCAGAGCTAGAGGCTGCCCCACTTATAGCAGACTCAAACTCCCGTTGAAATCTGCCCATATCAACATCATTGATTGGACATAGGGCTGAAAAGCTCTCCTTTCCCTTAATTGTGACACCAGCTTGAATACAAAGTTGTGAAATTAAACTTGGATAAGGAAACGGCCCTTTAGAATTTTCTTGGGCTACCTTGTGAATGTGATCCTATATCAACTGCCCAATTTGGACTGTTCCCCTTTTCAAGATAGTGTAGATGAGGATTGCTCGAACTTTGGTAACTTCAGATGAGTTGCTCATTGGGAGAAGAGTGTATAAGATAAAGGTATGCCAAGTCTTGGCTACCGGTTTGAGGTCCATCCACTTCAATTTATTAGGTTGGCCCCCTTTATCATTATACCATGTAGCGCCTTCCCGACAAATTGTTACTAGCACGTCATTCAAAAGACTTTCCTGATGGCTTCTTGCCATGTTGTTGTCGTAGTCATAATGGATCGGGGGGTATTGAAGACCGAAGAACTCAGCAATAGCCCTCTCACGAAAAGTGACTTCTTTACCCCTCATAAAAGAAGTCCAAGTAAGCTCCCCATCAGATGCAACATAAGCATTAACATAAAATTCTTTAACTAGCGCTGGGTAACTGGTGTGAGTGGGTTAACACAGCTTCCCCCACTTGTGTTGGTGGATATAGCTATCAATCTCCCCAAAAGTCCTTGGACTAAAATTGAAACCATTTTCCCGCCACACTTCTCTCCCGGCGATGGATGAATAAAATCTTTGCTCATGCTTTGGAGATTTGAATCGAAGGTTGGCATGAGATGAAGAACCGGCTTGGGCATTAACTCTCGGCCTCTTCGTGGAAGTGTGGGGAGGCATGGTAGGATATCTACACAAGGAAAACAGAATAATATAAGCAAACATCAACCCATGAGCCCAGTGTGCACCAAATGGACGACAATATGACAAAATCTAGTTTAAAGGACTACTATATGGCATTCAAAATGGTGCACATCCATAACCAAAAAAAAAAACAAATTGTATATATATGAGTCGTCAAACAATTAATAAACCAAAGACACAATTGCAACTAAAACTAACAAACATAACTACAAGCACAACATTAGCATCACCAAATGAAATGCTCTGTAGTAACTCAAGAAGTCCCCAAAATACTCGAACCAAATTGCATAAGATGAACAACAACTATTTAAAGGGACTTAGACACTAATGTAACTCATCTATGCAAAAGTTTTCTCTCAAGCCTTTTATCGAACATCTTGCATGCATAAGTTAAATAAACACAAAACCAACACCCTTATAGCATGCACATCCTCCCTTAAGGCCAAATGATCACAAGAAAGCATTACACAATGTAGAGATGTCAAAATAAATGAAATATAGAGGAACCCCAAAGTTGGGTATAAAACACCCATAATCACAAAACACCCATTTTCAACCCAAACAAACATTCAAGTTGTTAATTGATATTCTTAAAATGATAGAAGTACATAAGAATCAAATCATGTTCAGAGAAATACCTCAAATTCGTCCAAAATTGAAAAATTCCTCAATGGGCCCTAAGAACCAAAGTGCTTGAAAGAGTGGGAGTTTGCTTGCAAAAACTCTTGGGTTCTCTATAGAGAAGTCCGAAAATGGTAGGGGAATGATGTGGGTGGAGGATTGTGGTGAAAATTGAAGAGTTTGGTGACCAATGGGGGCTTCGGTGGTGCTTGGGTGAGGCAAGGATGAGAGAGAGAGAAACTAGAGTAAAAAAGAAATGAGTGGGTAGGTGGCAGAGGGGTGCGAAAATGGTGAGTGGAGGAGGTTTTGTGTGATTGAAGGGAAGATTTGAAGGAAAAATGGTGGATTGTGGCTTGAGGGAGGGGCGGTTTACAAGTGAAAGGGAGAAGGAGTAGGAATGGGGTGCGTGAATGTGAGGGGAGGGAAGGGAAGATTTTAAATCTGATTTGGGGTAAAGGGGAAGGGCAAAACACACGTTTTATTAATGGGAATTTTTTTTTTTTATTGCAAGTCTAGCGCTCAGCTTTGTGTTCCAGAGCTCAGAGCCAGAAAGGCAAAGGGCATTTTCACTGCAGGGCCAGCGCTTAGCTCTGTGTTCCAGAGCTTAGCGCCAGACTGGCAGAACGTATTGGCCTACTAGCACTCAGTGCTGGATTTTTGGCGCTCAGCGCCAGAGTGTAAAATACTCCTTTAATAATAAATTTACGGTTGTGCAAAATGAATATGCAATACAAATTTACACAGCCTCAAATAAAATTGATAATTGAAATGTGCATCCATCTAGAAGTAGAGAAGTTGGTACATTTCTTAAGTGTCAAAACAAACTACTTAGCCCATTAATAATCCATATCTTTACACGAGATTAAAAAACACAAATTTAAAAGAAGTTCCAAAGCAAGATGGATAAGTCAAATATATTTGACCTCACCCAGATATTGTGTTTGGGGCCCAAATTGAAGCTGCTGTCTAAGGCCTTGACTTCTGACACAACCAACCTACACTTGTCGTACTGCACCCAATGCCCTCCACCAAAGAGGCCCAGCGAGAACTTGGCTTGAGAATTTAAATAAGGCTAAATTTGTCGTACTGCACCCAATACCAAGAGTTGTTTGCTAGAAAATGACAAAGGACTATGTCACCCTTTTTAGGATTAAAAGCACCATACATTTTCCACAAGCTCCAATGCTAAGTCCTTTGCTAATTTGCCATCAGAATAATATAGTGATCTAATCAAATTGCTGAACTTGTCAACACCTTCAAGGACAATTCTAACCAGTATACCCAAAAGGAATTTAGATAATTTGCATAAATGCACCATGCAATATAACTTCTAGATGCAGGTTACTCATATATTGATTCAATACACGCATCTTAGTGAAAAATTTTGCGTCAGGTGCAAAAGGATTAGAAACAATTTCAGCAGATGTTGAAACAGCAAGTCTTTGTGCAGATGTAAAAGGGGCTCGGTGCTCCCCAAGTACATCTCCATTAGTCTCATCAGCTATCAACTTTGTTTCAACAACACTTTCAGATGTAGCCCTCCTTCCTATTATTGGGGCCTAATTCAAATTCAAAAAAATAGATATATATGGTGTCAAAAATAACTTAAAGGAATAAGATGCTAAGAATCCACCAGTATAACATCCTTTCTAGATGAGCATAAGCCCACATGTAAAATGATTGTGCCTGATGGAGCATTTGCACACTTTCTCTCTATATTTACATCACTAGTTCTGCTTAAAATATTTGCAACTGAATACTAATTTTCATGCAGGAAAAAAGAAAAAAATAAACACAAGAAAGAAATCCTACACCTCACATTTAATGCATATAATAAATGTCAAGAGACTTGACCAAATTTGACAATGCTCTTAAGCAAGTTCTGAGGCATACAACTGGAGAATTACCACTACACACTACCATAATAAAGCAATCGTCATATATACCATAAGAAGCCACTATAACTAACTAAGCATCATCATATAATTTTGAAGGCATGCTCAAGAGCTAAATCAAAGGAAAGTACAAAAACATCATTAACATTTATACCTTGATGAATGATTAAAATATTCAGAAAGTGTCATCATGTTAATAGCAAAACAACTATCTAGTTACAGTAGTATCCATGTGACAATATTTCAGTATCTAATTCAAAGTCATAGTTTATGTGTATTTTCTTAACACAGATAAGAAATAGTTTTTTATTTTTCTTTTATCATGATCTACCATAAATCAATTGCCATTGGAAGGCTTATTTGCATCTTGTGTGCCTCCTGCTTGTCCCTAGTAAAAAGCATGAGGGTTGTAACTAGCCAAATCCTGTAAATAGAAATGCTATTTATGAGATATTAACACAAAAACATGCATTATAACAACAATTCAATTCAAAAAATTGCTATGTGCCACAATATAAAATCTAAAAATTATACCTTAAGATGTTGACTGTAATTGCCACTGCATGACTCCATCTTACACTAGACCTAAGTGGACTATATGATGCAAACAAAGGAAAGCCTTGTCAAATAAAATTGAATGCTGTAGGTGGCACTTGTGGAAAAGGATTGCCTCCCATAACACCAAGCAAGGAACTTGCTACTTGTGGGAAACTATGATAGCCAGGAGGACCTCCATATCCTGCAAAATTTGGGGCCATTGGAGTGGAAACTCTGGGGGGATTTACATCACTGTACACGGTTGGAGACTCCTATTTTAAAAAATAATATTGTAATGTTATACAATCATTATAAAATTTGTTTACTTCACATGGACCAAAAAACAAAAGGCACATAAAGCATTATTTACATACTACACGACTGCTAACAGGGCCTGTGTTACCACCTACGTCAACATCAGATGAAGAACTATTTTCACTACCCATAACTGATAAATCACCAACGATAGGGTGTGGACATCTTCGCCGAGTGTGCCCAATTTCTTTACAGTTTCCACAATGTATTTGCCTCCTCTCTTTGCGATCCATCTTTTTTGGACAACCTTTTGTCTTTGAAATTTTTGGATCATTAACCTTCCCATGTTGATCAATCTTTTGGCTATTCTTATTGCAGATTTGACCTACCTCTAAACGGGATATTATCTTCTCAATATCCTGCTGAGTTTCATTGTAATATTCTGCATTCTTTGAAGTAAGGTAAGACATGTGATTGCATCTTACTGAAAGGGAACCAAAACGTAGGTCACTCACTCTTTCCACTGACAATTCTGATTCATTTAAAGGTGGAACAATGTCTTTCGCTTCCTTAGTTCATCTCTTCAAGACAATACAGGCTGCCAGTTCTGCAATGTGGTTAAACTTCAAAACAGCAATAATGTGACCACATGGAATACCAGCAGACTCGAACCTACAACAATAGCATCTAATCATCCCGGTATCATTTTCGCATGTCACATAAAAAATGACACCAGGAGAAAGATACTTCTCCACCTTATAAGTTTGACAATTGCTATTTGATTTGTCAACCCCAACCACTATGCAATCCGCACATATCTTCAATTGCTTCCTAAACAGCTCCAATCCATGCCTTGTATATATTCTAGATGCATTATGCTCCAACACATGATTTGCAGCAGTCATAGCAGACTCCTATCATAAAGAGTGTGATAATTTGCTTCCACTTCCTTATTTCGAGTGGTCTTCATTCCACATTCGAAGTGTTGTACAAACTCTAGCAAATTATAGTGAGGCTGAATGTACTTCTTGAAGAATGAGTTTGTACTCTCACAACATGAAGTTGTTCTAATACTAGCAAAAAACTTCTCACAAAGGTATGCAGTAGCCCAAATGTGACGTTTCTTATAGCTCTTTTTCACCCACTTGTTGTTAGATAGAGAGAACCAATCAATCAAAGACTTCCATTCAACCTCAAAACTATTTATGTCAACATTTGCATAAATGCATTTCGACATCTCTTCAGAAAACTTATCAGAATGAATATTTGAAGTGGCATTTTTTGCTAGGTGCCATGCACATAGACGATGACAAGCATCAGGAAATACTGTTCTTATCGCCTTACGCATTGCCTTGTCTCCATCAGTGACCACTGCATATGGCTTTTTGTTATGTATAACCTCCATCAATTTCTCCAAAACCCAAATATATGTTTCCTTGCACTCATCAACCAACAAAGCACAAGCAAACAATATTTTGCTTCCATGATGATTTACCCTAGTGAACATAACAAATGGCTTGCTATACTTATTAATCTTATAAGTAGTATCAAATGCAACCACATCACCAAAGCATTCATAGTCAATTTGACTATGTCCATCACACCAAAACAAATTTTCCAAATGACCTTCGCTATCTGTAGTGTGTCTCACAAAAAACTTAGGATCGCTATCCGCCTTCCCTTGTAAATAATTTAGAGCTGAATGCACATCACCCTCAAAAAATTTCATCTTCCTTTTCCTTTCAATGTAATTGTACAGGTCCTGTAGTGTGAATCCAACCTTATCAAGTCCACCAGCAAGGCCTATCATAAAATCCATGGCAACAACAGCCTTTACCCCATACGCTAACATGCTATTGATGAGTGCTCGATCTGCATAAGTCATTCCTCTATGTGAAGGAATCAAATGACTATAAGTTGGCAATACAAGTGCATGATTATGATTTGGATCAAAATTATAAACTCACCATTTTGATGTCTCAATATTAAGCTTACCTTTAGATGAGCCAAACAACCAATTCGCTTGTTTGCTCTAGATCGTCGCTTGGGTTCAGTACATTCGGTTTGCTTTTTTTTTTTTTTTAGCCTTCCCCTCACATACACAAACATATCTTTGCCAGATATGCCTCCCATTTTTATCTCGGCTAGCGTCATCTCTTATCACACTAAACCCAATGCATTTTGAATAGTCTAAGTAAAATATATATGCTTCCTGCTCTGAGTTGAATTGCTTCCTCTTAAATTCCTCGACTGTAATTTTTGACAAATGTTCCACAACCATATTGTTGGAACCATCATTTACAGCTTCTTCATCTTTTCCTTCAACTTGTATGTTGTCACTGTCACTACCATCCTCCTCAAAATCATCATCAAGATTGACACTATGTGATTTCCTTTTGCATTCCATGTCACCTGTAAAAATTAAAAAAAAAATTCAAATATTATTTAATTCATGCAGTAGCATGAAATTTTGATCATGAACAAAATAGGCATACATGTTCTAAAACTAAAACATAAATGGATCTGAGCAGTTTCAATTCTATTAAAAAAATGTCTACCCTGCCTCTTGCTATTTCACAAAGAATAGTGAAACCAAAAACTATTGTTCTAGCAAAACTGAGCCAATACTCTACCAAACCCAAATAAATAAAACTCTACTAAACCATCTAAACCAATCACACGAAGAAAACAACCATCACCATAATTATGGATCATACTACAACTTGTACTTCTTTTTGTATCCTACTACTGTAAATTACGAAATAAAGCACCTGATGCTAAGAACCAAGTCAAACAGTCTTCCCCGAAACTTACCCAGAAATTATTTTGGAATTTTTTTGATAAAGCGTAAAGGACAAGGAAAAGCTAGCTTACCCATCTAATATATGGAAAATATCATAACATAGTTTCAAAAGACCACAAAGTGAATTCTTTTATTACTTTTGTTTTTAAGCAATAAAATAATGTTTTTAAGCTTCCCTAGTCCTAGCCAAATCTCTATATACTAATCTTAGGAAAAAAGTTCAAACGCCCAAAAATCAATAAAGGAATTTTTATGAAAATCTTTTGAATGTCTGGTCCCATTTGAAGTAATTCATTTTGAGATCAATGAGAAACTTATTCAACCTGGAAAGAATGACAATATGGAAGGTAACAATATGCATAATTCACAATCACATCACACAACCATGATAGTGTATGCTAACATATTTATGACAAAGTTACTTATATGATAATTTCATAAATTCACACTTCAATACAACATTAGGGAAACAAATTAAACTAATTTCAAAAATAAAAAGCACTCCTGCCCTAAACTTGATATGTAAAAGAAAGCAATCATGCATTCCTGTTGTTGGCACTCGATAATAGAATATAGGATACATGTTTAGGTCAGTGTAAATAATTATGCGAACAAGATAAAAATAAATGCTATGATGAGCTTTATTGATGTCTAAAATTAAAGAAAAAAATATCAAATAGTTCAGCAGGTCACCCTAGCTTAATTAGTTAGGATTCAATCAATTCTGCTCAGAAGAAAGAGCATAAAGTAAACATTTATTCTCATTTTTTAAGTCCCAAGGTACATATGAAAAGTGTATGTTCAGATTAGATTTTTTTTAAGCGACATAATTTGATACCATCAGATACCAAGATTGTCCATTAGAACTTGGGTTTCCATTGGTAACAGCCTTTCTAGTAATTGTGGTAGGCTTCTTTTCCTCTTCTCTCTTTTCTAAAAAATTTACTTTTTGCTGAATAGTATATATATTTCACACCATGCCCATTTTAAACCTACGTATGAGAAGTTCAGATTTGCAATAAGCTAGTATGCATTTCTGGGCTGTTTCCTATGATCTTATAACTTTATAACAATAAATAATCCAACCATATATGGCCATAAACAAACATTTCCAACAAAAAGTGGGAAAGGCCAACACAAATTCTGCTGAAATTTATTAGGCTTAATTGCAATTTTGGTCCCCCTATTTTAATCACTTGAACATTTTGGTCTCTCTTCTTTAAAAATGAACTATTGAGTCCCTCTATATTTATAAAATGTACAAGTTTAGTCCATTTATCTTTAAGTCAAAATTCTTAGGTTTATTTCAAGGTGTAAAGTTCTCTGATTCATGATCCCACCGTTCATATTGAAGGGATACATCTTGTGAACCTCCTTAATAAATTTGAGCTCGATCTAACGGTGAAACTCAGCCCAAAATATCAAAACCATAAGTTTAGATTCACAAGACGTAGCTCTTCAATCTGAACGGTGGGATTATGAATTAGAAAACTTTACACCGTAAAATAAACCTAAGAATTTTGACTTAAAGATAAATGGACTAAACTTGTACATTTTATGAATATAGAGGGACTCAATAGTTCATTTTTAAATAAGGAGGACCAAAACGTTCAAGTGGTTAAAATAGGGGGACTGAAATTGCAATTAAGCCAATTTATTAACATGTAACAATTTCTCAAGAGAGGAGCGACATACATAATCAAACCACCTCTTTCTACAAACTACTTTTTCTGGAGCTTCAAATTTAGCTACTGTAAACTGAGTTCGACTGAATCAAATTTGAATCCTATGAAATATCAGAATCAGAAGGTTGAAAGGGAAAGTTCCAAGATGCACTGACACATTACTTCATTTGTTTGATGTAAATTCCATGACTCGTGCACTACAATTATATTTTTGATATCAAAGTGAATTATTTATCAATACAGGACATAAGTTATTTTCTGATCCATACTTAGTTCTCCTCTTTTCTATACCAAATTTTATAGAATACAACAAAGAAGAACTGCCCGAGCAGGTTAATGGCTTGTAAGGATTCCACTTATGTTTTATTTTTAAATATGGAGCAGGAAAATTGTTTAAACACATTGGGTTGCAAAAATTGAAATAAGCAGAGGTTAGTGTACCAACAATACCGATACTCTTATTCATACAATAGCAGAGTGAAAAAAAAAATTATAAAATCAATCATCAGAATCCTCGTTGTCCATGGAACATGTTTTGAGGTCCATGTATTTAACATACGAAACATGTTGTCAGAAACACCATATAGATACTCCGCATGACTTAGTGGAAACATTTTAGTAGCATTCTTCTGTAGATAATAAGCCTAATGAAATATAACCAATTAAAAAATTCTAGATGAACAAACCATTAAAGAGAAAATAATATTTGACTTGCTGAACTAGAATTCAAATTACAGTAAATCCACCTAGCATTATGTTAAGAAAAAAATATCATTTAGACAACATCAAGAATGTATGGCTCAAACCCCGAATGAAGAGTATGACACCATTGATCTAAGTGAAATTGTTAAATATACCCTTGATATTTTTCCTTTTTTTCCTTACTCAATACATTTTCTATTTTTGGATATAGTCTTGATGTACATAAGAAAAAAGAGCCCCTGATTTAATTTGTTAAATATACCACTGTCATTGTCCCACTTCTTATATGTAGGTTCAAGATATTAAATTTCATTTGTGTGAACTAATGTATGCATCAGAATAGAATAGAATCAAATTAAAAAGTTATTCGAAAAAAGATGATCACTTGTATTTGACATATGAAACACCTCATCAGCAACACCATATAGATACTCCATATGGGTTAATAGAAACTTTTTAGTAGAATTCTTCTCTAGAGTACAAGCCTAATTCCATCAGATGAATACACCATGAAAGAGAAAATATTAGTTGACTTGCTAAACTAGTGTTCATATTACAGAAAAATCCAACCTAGCATTATATTTAAAAGTAAATACAACTTAGACAACATCAAGAATGTATGGCTCACACTCTAAATTAAGAGAACTTGACACCCTTGACCTAAGTGAAATGGTGTGAGCATGGATATGAAAAGACCATGTTCTCAATTCAATACTTCACACTGATAAGCTCTAATAGTAAACAAACATTACACATCATTTGGCACTCTCTTCAGTGACTCTTGCTTCCACTAAAGTGTATTTTTTAATAGAAGAATTTTATTAGAAGAGAGAGAATGATTACAAAGGAAGAGGAGAAGAGATCCTCCATAGCCAAGAAACAAAAGAGAAACACAAGAAAACTAACAAAGGGAAGCCGAGAGGACTTCTTCAAATAAACCACAAGCTAAGCAACAAAGGGAAACCAAAATGCTGTAACGTCCCATAGGAAGCCTAGGACTGAAGTTCCCCCTTAAAAATCTGAACATTCAGCAACAGCCACTTAAGAGATAAGCAGAAATTCAATTATTATGTCATAATCAAAGCTCAGATTCATTTTTCCCTATCTGTTTCAAGGTTTTCCCCATTAGAGGACTATTTGGAAAGCTATATGGTCATCAAAGGGCCAAAAGCAAAGCCCATTCACATGCCACCATTTCTAGGACAAATTTCCAGGCAATCAGAGGCCATAAGGGGTTGGATCTCCATCCATTATGAATCACTTACGTAATTAGGAGGCACAACACATTCTAAAATTACTTTTGGATTATGAATTGCTTCATTGGAAAATTTTCACAACAAAATCTTTATATATTCTTCTGTAGTTTAAAAATGTTAAACAAAAGAACAACTAATGTTCGAATTACTCTACAAGTAGCTTATTTCCAAGAAGAAAAGGAGAAAAAATAAGGGGGGAAAATTAAGTTCAAAAGTACTAGATAGGAAAACTGAAGTAAGTAAGACTATTAATATATGGTAACAACTGATACCTTTAAAGATTATGTAATCTAAGGTTCCTGAGAATCCTCTTGTGAAGATGGTGGCTTTAGGCTCCCTAGTTTCTTGGTTAAACTGGCTCCTATGTCTCTCATCAACTTCATTTGCTAGAAGAAATGTTGTATATGCGCTTTCTTGGAAGGAATAAAAACTCAACCCTTGCAGGTTTTTCTACAAACAGAATAAAAATTATATAATAATGAATGGGTACCTGAATCCTAACTGTGGAGAACGTACAAACAGAGAACTTCCAAAAATAGAGATTGCAAAAACATCACGCACAAACAGAGAACATGCAAATATAGAGATTGCAAAAGCCTTGGCTTCTCCTTTGTGAAATCCCCTGGCTAAAGTACAAACGAATTGAAGAGAACAATCGTGTTGTTCTCTAGCACAAGAAAAAAACTTTCAAGTATACAGATTCCAGTACCGTTGGGTTGTCCTCTGCGAACGGTATTGTTTCGTCTTGATGAAACTTATTAATGGAAGAGTTGGTAAAGTTCTAAGAAAGGGACGAAGAGACAATGACTAAGTTTCTCTAAATTGTTGTCCAAATAGATTTCTTTCAAAGTTATGAAGCTTTCTTGGTTGATTTTAGAGATACAGATGAAGGGAAAGGGAGGGAAAACGAAAGGGTGAGAAAGGATAGGAAAATAAGATTTTTAAAAAATTTGAGGCTAATTTGTAATAAATAAATTTTTTGCCTATAGCAGGTTAAGTAAATATATGGATCCCACTATCAGTACATGATTGGTATTGTCGCTTAACCAATTAAATTAAACCGAATCCCCTAATTAGAATGCAATAGAGGGCATAATCCAGGTTTGTCTCACAAGGAATGCAATGTGTAATCAATAATTTCAAGTTAAAAACAGGAGATTTTTGAAACAGGATCATAATAGTAAATTGCAGAATTAAACAAAGATTAATGCAATTGATTAAAGGCATAACCTAGCTAGACATCCATCAAAAACCGGTTTGATTCATCTTAGATTAACATGAGTGATTAAGTCCTAATGCAACACTACTAATTGAGTTTAATCACAACTGAAATCTCTAATTATGATCAATTGTTCCTACTGAGTTATCACTCAGGATTCGATTAACCACATACAATCACTAATCTTGTAATCACAAAGACTAAGCAATTAGTGATTAATCTAAAAACCGAACATCAATTAACATAGCATAGCTTCTTTGAATTCTAACCAGAGATTAAAGATTGATCAATCTAAATTCTATTTCTTACTTCAATATCCATATAAATCACAAAGATCTCCATGAATTCATACAAAGATTAAAGCAAGGCAGAAATTCAAAGAAGAAGAGATTGCATTAAGTTTAATCCAATTAAGAACATAATCTCAAAATCAAAACCGAATTTAATCAGGAGTCTAACTTGGTTACAAGGATTCTACTCCTCCATGGTCATGAAATCCAAGCTCCAATGGAGAAGTGCAGTCATAAATCAAAGAGCTCCAAACTTTTCAAGAGAGAAAACAAAAGCTGCCTAGTCTAGAATTGATAACTCGTCTGCCTCCTTTCTCTGCTTATAACTTCCTAACTTTCATGCACACCTAATTTACCCCTAACCTATTTTAAACCTCTGGACCTCAGCTTCAAATGGGCTCCGGTTTGGGCCTAATTGGGCCTGAATTGAGGAAGTTAAGCCCATTTAAGTCCATATAGGTCTCTGGACTAATCAGTCATTTTCGACAGGCAATAAGACCATCTTAACTTCATAATTTGTTGAACTGGCCTTCATAACAATTGAAGCTATGGGCCTTAGCTTTCCAATGGGACCAGTTTCAAGTCCATACGACATGTACAGCACACGTTATGGTACAAAACACTGCATGCGGGTCAGGATCCAGTGGCAGCAACTCTACTCGGACTTCCAGGTTAAATTTGACCTACTGAACGTCTAAATTGGCCTTGGTGGTCTGAATGAAAGTTGTAGATAATCCTCTTAGATTTTCTGCAAGGCAAGAATCAAAATTTTTAGACATTCAGAACTAAAGATATACCCGAAATACATAATAGTGTCAAAACCCTAATAATGCTGAAAAATACACTTAAGCCCAATTTGAACCTAATTAATGAAATATGACCCAAGCCCAATCAAATAGGGCCAAAATAGGATTAGGAGGTTAAAAATGGGGATTAATTAATATATACAAATATTGTTCATCAGTACACTTGTCATAACTAAATTGGTTCAACTAGGATGAGGTTGTTTAACCCCATATTTGCATGGGGTCAGTTAAAGGCCCCCATATATAAAAGTGTTTGCTAATACATCAAAACTTTATTGTGCAGGTGTGGGGCCAACATCCACCCTGAATGTACCAAGTCGATATGGCTCAAAAATACCCATTAAAAATAAAAAGAAAACAATTCTATAGCATCTTACACTTGTATTTAAACATCATATATCAATGAAATATGATAAATCATTTTTCCATAATATTATTTGCAGAATATTCTAGGGCCAGCTTCCCCTTGAAAGTAACATGCCCATGTGGCTCAAAAATACCTATTAAAACCAAAAAGAAAATAATTATAGAGCATCTTACACTTTTATTTAAACATCATATTGTTAGATTTTCATGTTTTACATCCCGTATACAAACTGGTTCATATATGGTTTACATGTTAAGCAACAATTGTCAGCAGCAGAAGAAATATTTACCTCTTGCCATTGCTTCTTTTGCTCTTCTGAGTTTCTCACGTTCAGGACAGAATGCTTCTAGCCTATCCTTGTTTCTATATATTCTAAATGATGGCAAATCAGAATTGTGTGTAGCTAGGCTAGGGACCCTGTCCTATTTATAGTGGATTGTTGTAGCTTCCACCATCAGGATAACTACCAATCCCATAACCAACTAGTTTAAATTTCAAATGAGATAGGAATAATTATCCCACATGTTTATTATTTGATAAAGACTAAGTTTGATAGTGGGCCACTATAGTTAGTTACACAAAACGTGGCTAACATTCTTTAAACATGGTTAAACGTGGCTAACATTCTCCCACTTGGCCCACGTGGCTTTATCAAATAATTCCTTTGTGACAAACTTTAGTTTGGCCAAATTTCCTTAATGTCACTTTGTTGGTTATAAAATGCTTAATTAAAACTCTCAATACATGAATCATTGCAGTCATGCTTATAAACAAAGCACTTCCTTCCATGTATCACGATGTACGATTTTTTCTAAATAAGCATTAAACTTTATGAATAGCTCATTATGAGTTCATTTTGGGTCCAACTTTATTGATCAAAACAGGTCAAACTTTAGTCATAAAATAAAACTTGAATGCGCATATAACTTTATGTTTTTACACAATGACTAAATATCAAAGAAAAAATTACAAGACATGATAACAATTAATTTGAGCTAACAAGCCCCATATTATCTACATGATCCTTAAATCCTTTAATCGGCATGCCTTTAGTTAAAGAATCAGCAATCATCAACTTGGTGCTTATATGCTCAATGTCAACAATCTTGTCTTTGACCTTGTCTTTGATCATCAGATACTTTATATCAATGTGTTTGGTTTGGCCTCCAATCTTGCTATTCTTCGCAAAAAATACGGTAGCCGAATTATCACAATGAATCTTTAGTGGCCTTTCAATGGAATCAACGATCTTTAGACTGGATATGAAGTTCTTTAGCCACACTGCTTGTGATGTCGCTTCATAACACGCAACAAACTCTGCTTCCATTGTGGATGGTGCAACAAGACTATGTTTTTTTACTTCCCCAGGATATAGCTCCTCCAGCTAGTAGAAAAATATATCCTGAAGTAGAGTTTAAAGAGTCCATACAACCTCCATGATCGGAATCTGAATATCCGATCACTTCCAAATTATCAGAATGTTTGTACGTTAACCTATAGTCCTTGGTTCCTTGCAGATATCTCATAACCCTTTTAGCAGCTTTCCAATGCTTCATGCCAAGGTTACTTTGATATCTTCCCAACATCCCTACTGCAAAGGCAATGTCAGGTCTGGTGCAGACTTGTGCATACATCAAGCTTCCCACTGCTAAAGCATATGGGATCTTTTCCATCTGATCCTTTTCCAATGTGTTCTGGGGACACTGACGTAGACTGAATTTTTCCCCTTTGACTATGGGTGCAGCTATGGATGAACAATCTTTCATCCTAAATCTTTCCAGAACTTTTTCAATGTAGGTTTTCTGTGATAGTCCCAATGTTCTTAAGGATCTATCCCTGTGAATCTCTATGCCAATGACATAAGAGGCTTCACCCATATCCTTCATATCAAAGTTTTGAAAAAGAAATAGCTTAGTTTATCGTAAAAGCCCTAAGTCATACTTGCAAGTAAAACATCATCTACATATAGGACTAAGCATATGAATTTTCTCCCACTAATCTTGAGGTATATACACTGATCAATGATGTTCTCTACAAAACCATAAGAGAGAACAACATTGTGAAATTTAGTATACCATTGGCGGGATGCTTGCTTTAGCCCATATATGGATTTCCTTAACTTGCAAACCAAGTGACTACCCTTCTGACTCTCAAATCCTTCGGGTTGACGCATATATACCTCTTCCTCAAGTTCTCCATTGAGGAATGTCGTTTTCACATCCATTTGATGTAGTTCCAAATCAAAATGGGCAACTAAGGCCATGACTGTTCTAAATGAATCCTTCTTTGATACTGGAGAGAAGGTTTTATGATAATTAAGGCCTTCCTCTTGAGTGAATCCTTTGGCTAAAAGTCTTGCCTTGTGTCTCTCAATGTTACCAGAAGGATCCCTTTTGGTCTTATAGACCTATTTACATCCTACTATAGATGCCTTTTCTGGTAATTCAACAAGGTCCCAGACTTGGTTTCTAGCCATAGATTCCATTTCTTCTTTCATGGCATTATACCATTTTGTGGAATCTATATCACTCATTGCTTGTGAAAACGTATTTGGATCATCTTTAGATCCAACATCATAGTCAACTTCTTGGAGGTATGTAACGTAATCACTAGGAATTGTTGGTTTCCTAATTCTTAAAGATCTCCTTGGAACCATTGTATCTTGATTAGTAGTTGTTGTTTCTTGATCAGTTGGTTCTACTACTACTTGTTCAATAAGTTCCATATTAGTGGGTTCCTCATGTGGAAAATCCTCATTTGGTGGCAATTGATGTTGTTCAACGTCAACTTGAGAAGGAATAACTTGAGTGGGAAACATATTAGTTATACACGAAGGTGTAACTAGTAATTCCTTTGTTTCCTCAAATACCACCTTTTGAGTGTTCCCACTCCCACTATCTTGATGATCCTCAAGAAATTTAGCATTTTTAGCCTTAACTATTCTAGGAGTGTGTGAAGGACAATAAAACCTATATCCTTTGGAGTTAACTGCATAGCCAATGAAATAACCACTTGTTGTTCTTGGGTCCAATTTTCCTAAATTAGGGTTATATACCCTTACTTCAACTGGACAACCCCATATGTGTAAATGTCTTAAACTAGGCTTCCATCCGTTCTAAATTTCAAAAGGTGTTTTTGGAATAGCCTTTGATGGAACTCTATTTAAGACATATACAACGGTTTTCAAGGCTTCACTCCATAAGGATATGGTTAGACTTGAATTGCTAACCATGCTTCTCACCATGTCCATTAGTTTACGATTCCTTCTTTCTACTACACCATTCTATTGAGGTGTACCAGCCATTGAGTATTGAGCAATAATGCCCTCCTCTTGAAGGAATTTAGCAAATGGTCTTGGTGTTGTCCTTTTTCTGTGTATCTGCCATAATATTCTCCACCTCTATCTGATCTTACGATCTTGATTTTCTTTTCCTTTTGTTTCTCTACCTCTGTTTTGAAAACTTTAAAGGCATTAAGTGCCTCAGATTTATCAAACAAAACATAGAGATACATATATCTTGAATGATCATCAATGAATGAGATGAAGTATCTCTGACCATTCAGACATGGGGTGGGAAAAGGCCCACAAATATCTGTATGTATGATCTCAAGAAGCTCTTTACTTCTATTGGCACCTTTAGAGGACTTGTTAGTCTGCTTTCCCTTTATGTAGTCCACACAAGTACCAAAGTCAGTAAAATCAAGGTCCTTTAAGATCCCTTCTTTTACTAAATGTTTGATCCTTTCGATTGAGATATGTCCTAATCTTCTGTGCCATAGTAAGGAGGAATTCTCATTTGCATTGGTCCGTTTAACACCAATATTGGTATTATCTAGGGTTAATAAACTTCCCTCAAATGTAGGGTTTAAATCTATCTTGAATAAATTATCAACCATATTTCCAGAACCAACAATTTTATTATCTTTAAAAATATCCAAAGTAGTACCATGAAAATTAAAACAATATCCATGAATTGTAAGTCTGGAAATTGAAATCAAATTCCTAGAAAAAGAAGGTACATAAAAAGTGTTCTCAAGATCTAAATAAAATTTGGTCTTCAAGGCAAGTTTATAGGTCCCTACAGCTGCCACTTGTGAACGCATCCGATTTCCTGAGTAGATGCCTTGTTGTTCACTTCCCATTGGTTTCCTTAGGGTTTAGAAGCCCTGCAAATGATTAACAACACAAATAGTGGTTCTAGAGTCAATCCACCAAGTATTGCTAGGTGCTTCTATAAAGCAAGATTCATAACATGTAAAGGTAGAGTTACCTTTCTTGGCGAGCCATTTCTTGTACTTAGTACAATCTCTCTTCATGTGCCCAAGCCTTTTGTAGAAATAGCACTCTTTGACTATGTTGTCACTTTGTTTCTGCACTGAAAGGCATTTGCCTTTTCCAGGGACACTCTTCCCCTTCTTGGCATTTCCTTTATCATGAGTCACCAGGTGAACACTTTCAAGTGTCTCATGCTTCAATCTCTCTTCCTCTTGAACACACATGGTCAAAAGTTCATTGATTGACCATTTATCCTTATGTGTGTTATAAGAGATTTTGAAAGGTGCATATTCAATAGGAAGAGAATTGAGAATGAAATGCACAATGAATGACTCAGATATCTCAACTTCATGGGACGACAATTTTGAAGCAATATCCCTCATTTCCATAATGTGCTCACTTACACTCCTACTTTTGTCATGTTTCATTCCTGAAAGCTTATTCATCAGTGTCCTGGCCAATGTCTTATCAGAGCTCACAAATTGCTCTTCAATGGCCTTCATATAAACAATGGTTGTATCACATTGAGGGATAGAACCCCTAATGGTCTTGTTTATATGAGACTTTATGAGCATCAAACTTAAGCGATTAGTTCATTCCCACTGTTCATAGTGAGCTCTTTGGGCTTGGGTACTTTCTTCTGTGGGAGGAGGGGGTACCTCACTCACACGGAATGCCAAGTTCAAATCCCAGCACCCAAGGGTCAAATAGATTTGGTCTTTCCAGTCAAAATAATTTTCACCAGTCAACATTGGAACATTAGGGTTGCTATTCATATAGGCACTAGTAGGAAAAGCTGCACATACCAAGGACACATATTAATATTAGGAAAAAGTCCTAAAAACCCCCCTGAACTATGCTCTTGTTGCACTTTATCCCCCATGTTTCAAAAACGTAGGAAAGACCTCCTAGAACTTTCAAAATGTGCACTTTACTCCTACGACCCTGACGTCCGTCCATTAATGGACGGAAGAAGAGATTTGAATATTATAATTTGACCCCAAAACTCTTTGAGTATTATAATTTAACCCCAAAACTCTTTGAATATTACTTTTTTACCTCAATTTTTATAAATTTATTTTTATTTATACCCCTACAAAATCACACTATGGCCCAGATTAATCACATCATGTGCACATTAATAGACGAACGTCAGGGTTGGGGGGTAAAGTGCACATTTTAAAAGTTCAAGGAGGTCTTTCCTACATTTTTGAAGCATGAGGGGTAAAGTGCAACAAGAGCATAGTTCAAGGGGGGTTTTAGGACTTTTTCCTTAATACTATGAAGCTTAAAATTCACAATTACTTTACATATAAATTCTAACCTTCCTATGGGCAGAGGTCACAATACATGCATAGAATTTATATTCTTTATTCAATAAGACTGGTAGATATTTCATTAGATTATGTACTATCTTATTTAGATTATTAAAACAATCACTCTCCTGTAGGGCCAAGTAATTATTTTAATATTCAACCTTTAGTAATTTATTATTTATGTCACATATCATAATCTTAAAGATGCTTTGGCTACTCTTTATGATTATGATTTAACTTTTATGTGATATTGTGCTAATCTAATTTTTTATGTGTTTAAATCTTCATGTAAACAATATCTATAACCCTAAAGATGCTTTGGCTACTCTTTAGGATTGTAATTTAACCTTATGTGATATTGTCCACAGCTTTAGTGTTTATAACCCACATAACAGTCCTATCATGTTTTTAGCCCATTAAGACCTTTGGTTTATAAACCCTAAGTCAACTTTATGTTGATTATTCCAAAAGTCAAAGTATATTGGTTTTTCATGCTAATAGGCAATTATATAGGTTAGAAAAAATTTCAACATCCTATACACATTAACAGAGAGAGTACATTATGTATGATGTTGGAAACAGTGAAAAGAACATTCAATAAAATATTTAGGCCAAAAATCCGAGAGCACAGTATATTTTCTGTTTTTTAAAGTTTCAAAGTTTTGAGGAAAAATAGTTATATTTATCCAAAAATTCCAAAACATTTACAAAAAAATAGTTCTGGGCGAGTGAGGAAGATCTGAAAATTTTGGTGAAAAATCTCCAAGGGATTGGGCTCCACGCGCCTAAAATCTCCAGGTCCACGAATGGGCTTTGTCTGGATGGGCAAAACTCCATCTTCCTCACCCGTTTCTCTGTAAAACGGGTCACCTGACCCGGTTTCGGACCTGGTACTGTACCCGACTGGTTTTCAACCATTTCTAGCCCATTTTAAGTGTTCTTTACACATTTTTTTTTTAATTTTTAATCATCTGATAAACCCCAATATAAATTTCTATAATTACTTTATGAAAATAACTATATATCAAATCATGTTTTTATGAGAAAACACCATTTATGGTTTCGGTTTTGCTTCTCATATTCAATCATTAATGTTAAAACAAGTTCATGCATTTTAAACTAGTTTATCAACCGAAACAGAGAGGTATAATAGAACTAAAATAACAATTAACTAAGCTGAAGCATCAATCAATAAAACTAGCACGGTAGAGTATGGCAACAGAACCAGGCTCTGATACCAAATGTTAGATTTTCACGTTTTACATCCCGTATACAAACTGGTTCATATATACTTTACATGTTAAGCAACAATTGTCAGCAACGGAAGAAGTATTTACCTCTTGCCATTGCTTCTTTTGCTCTTCTGAGTTTCTCACGTTTAGGACAGAATGCTTCTAGCCTACCCTTGTCTCTGTATATTCTGAATGATGGTAACTTAGAATTGTGTATAGCTAGGCTAGGGACCCTATCCTATTTATAGTGGATTGTTGTAGCTTCCACCATCAAGATAACTACAAATCTCATAACCAACTAGTTTAAATTTCAAATAAGATAGGAATAATTATCCCACATGTTTATTATTTGATAAAGACTAAGTTTGATAGTGGACCATTACAGTCAGTTACACAAAATGTGGCTAACATTCTTTAAACATGGTTAAACGTGGCTAACACATATATCAATGAAATATGATAAATCATTTTTCCACAATTATATTTTATTTACAAAAACATGGCATGCTAAAACATATGCTCTTTGATCAGCTTGTGGATAGGCTTGATGATGGCCAAATGGCTGACTAAGGAAGTAAGCCACTGGGTCAAACTGCCCCCTAGCTGCCTGCTGATCTGAATAAGGCAATTTCTAAATTGGTCACCCATATCAGAACTCAGAAATTTGGAAGCTAAAACCAATTAGATTTGCAATTCTACCTAAAATATTCTTCAAATCTTGGGTCACACTAGGCCTGCCAAATTGTTGGCTTAGAAAAATTCTTCTACACTCTGAATATGACAATATAAATCTATAACTTTATATAGAAATTAGGAATAAATAAAATAAAAGACAAGGTATTTTTATTTTTATTTTAAACTAATAGCGCCTTACGTCACTTTTTATAGGTTCGTTGAGAGAATAATAAACCAGTCTATACTCTTGATAAAGTGCCGAAAGGAAACAAACTTTTCACTAGAAGATAATACAGATATCAAAGTCCTAAAAGGGTGTTTTGACAAATTTTTTAAACCGATTCAGAAAAGTTGACTTCGTTCCAGAAATTTGTTGTTCTGTTTATGTTTGATTTGGGGTAGTTAATACCTAAGATTTTGAAACGAGCTGCACCATAAATAGTTAGTACTTTGGCTTTTAGAGTTTGACGAATGCTTCCTAACGGGCATTGCTTAAATGTTAGGTTTACTGGCAGTTTTGGTCCATTTGTTTTACCGAGTTTTACGAGTCAGTTTCCCATTTTTAAAACTCAACGATTTGGTCCTTATATTTTAGTGAGTTTGACAGTTTTAATTATTCCATTAATCAACCTAACATCATACCGACGTGACACAGATAAATTAATTTTTTATTGTTATCATGCTAAGTAGCATAGAGAAATTATTTTTTAATTGTTAAATAATCATTTAAGCATAATTAAGTCATAATTAACATAAAAATAATTTTTTTATTGTTAAATAACAATCTTAAATTTTTTTCACAAAATTCAAGCAAATAAAAAAAATTAGATCAAGTAAGACATGTAAAAAAAAATTCTATATTTTTTCAAATTAAGTCCATAAGAGATTCTACCAAAAATTTCAAATAAGATTATTTAATCTAATTTTTTTTTTTGACTGTTTGAACTTTGTGAAATAATCTGAAATTATGATAGAATCTTTTACACACTTAATTTAAAAAAATATTTTTTACATGTTTTACTTGATCTAAAAATGTTTTATTTGCTTGAATTTTGAGAAAAAAATTTAAAATGGTTATTTAACAATAAAAAATTTATTTTTATGTTAATTATGCTTAAATAATTTCTTAACAATTAAAAAATACTATCTATGCCACATCAACATGATAACAATAAAAAAAAATTTAATTGATTTGTGCCACGTCAACATGTCGTTAGGTTGACTAATGAAAAGACTAAAATTGACAAGCTCATTAAAATACATGAACCAAATCGTTGAGTTTTAAAAATAAGGGACTGACTTGTAGGATTTGGTAAAATAGAGAGATCAAAACTGCCAATAAACCTAAATATTATAGATTTTCACTCCTCATTTTGATTTGTGGTGACAACCACCAATTTTGGGAAGCCAAGTGATTCTTACATATCTTAGACGTAGGAGGTATAAAAAACTAAGCTATAGAGAAAAAGTTTACGAGGGTGCAGTTTATGTTTTGATGGTACTGTTCAATAAAACTTAGATGTCATGTGCAGGCATAGAAGAAGTGTAAATAAAAAAGGTATGAGAGTGACTACTTGTGACAAAAAGAAGAAATTGAGCTATATAGAAATAGTTTACAAGGGTTCAATTTATGTTTTGGTGTTAGTGTTCAATAAAACTTAAATGTCATATGTGCAGGCGTAGAAGATGTGTAAATAAAAAGGTGTAGAGTGAGTACTCTTGTGACAAAAAGAAGAAAGAATCAGCATCATAACTACAGAGAAAAGCGACCATAGATATGCGGACAGCACAATTTAGTAACCGTTTTTTGATGATTGGTTAGGTGAATGAATCCAAGCACTAGACCGCCCTCCGTCTAACCTTTTGTTTTGTTCGAAGAATTAGTCAAAGGGAAGAAGTCAGTGCAAACCTCAGAAAACCCCAAACAGATACATAAATACTCATAAATAGAATTAAATACTTTGTTTTATCCTTGAATTAATTTTTAAATATTTTTTTACTCTTCGAATAATTATTATGTCAAATCAGTTATTTAAACAATTACTTTTCGTATTTATAAAAGACTGATTTAATTTGTATAGTAATTATTTTAAAATTAAAGTAACACTAAAAATAAATTAAACACTAAATGAAATTAAAAAAATAATTCAAAATAAAAATATTATATAGCTGAAGCAAATTAATATTTCCAGGTATATATATATATACATACCTCTTGCTATCATCATATGCCATCATTTAGCAACTTCAAATTGAAGCAAATCCCCATTCCATCACCTTGAAGAGGGAACGTAAATGGGAACTCTTTTTCAGATTTCTTATCTCAGCCTAGTTCTTTATTATTCATTCATTTATTGCTCAAGCAGCAAGCCTGCAGACCTTACTCTTGGTTTCACTGAACTCCCACTTAACACCTCAAATTTTCACCATCACTATCCTTTTGATTTAAACCTAAATGAACGGTACAGTTTTATAGATGGTATACATAAATTTTGGGTGTACGCCACAGATAAGCCTCTCTACCGAAACAGCCCAACGAAGCCTCGATCAGAAATTCGAATTCGAGTAAGATATCTAATTCCTCAAATTTATACATAATTCTACCATTATTTAACTTCTTCTCATAAGAGACTTTTTTGTTTTGTTTTTTTGCATTGCTACCTTCCAAAAATGGGGAGTATTGCTAACACCACCTCTCGACTGGAGGTTTTGGTCAGAACTAACCCCTTATTATGATACATTGATACTATTTTCAAAATCTCAAAAAGTTGAATTATTTAGTGTTAGTCAAATATCTAAACAATTGATAAATTTTGAATTTAACGTATTGTGTCAAAGTTATTTCACATTTTAAGTAAACTTTTTAAACTATTTTTTGGCACTTTTTTTTTATATGGTTCTGTTTATGAATTTTGTGGGAACTAAATTATTTTAACACATACTAAATGATTTAATTTCAAAATTTTCACAATAACACAAAAATTTTGGTTCTTGAACTAGAATGGAGATAGCTCTATCCGAGAGTAGCTTTAGAAAAAGGCATTTTTCGTATTTTCTATTTTTAATTATTTTTTAAACTATTTTCATAGTGTATAAGGATAGTTTAAATTTTAAAAGATAAGAGTGAGAAGTTGTCATTCAAAGAGTTGAAGATGGGCTATCGAGCAGGCATGGAGTTTTCTTTTAGATAGTTAAGAAGAAAAACCTGAAAGATGTTATCCCTTAAAGAATGAAAGATGGGGTTTTTTTTTTTTTATATTTTTAAACTAAAAGACTAATTGACGAAATCAAGTTAGTGTTCCATTTATAATAAGTGTAAATTTAATGAGTCACATTAATTTAATTATGTTTCAGGGTTACGATTATTCCCATGGAGTATGGCAATTTGAAGGATATTGGTTTATCCCCAGTTGTACATCTGGGGTGTGCATCATGCAACTATTCGGTTCAGACCCTCCGCATGCTACAACTCTCATGGTTCGGACATATAATGGCTCTCTCACATATTATAGGAATCCAGTTCTCATCCCAAACATTTGGGATAGATGGTTCAAATTAAATGTGATCCATGACGTAGAAGCCTCTAATGTGAAAATTTATATTGATGGAGTTCTGGTTCATGAGGCACAGGGACGAGGAGGTACCTCCCACTACTTCAAATTTGGAGTTTATACGCAAAATGACCCATCTTATTATATGGAATCCTGTTGGAAAAGAATTAGAGTCCTTAATAAAATTTGTTCTTGATTAGGCTAGCTAGCTAGGACCTTTGTTTACCAAGTGTAAGCATGTGGAATGTTGTGTAATGTTTGGTTAAATGACGTTAAAATAACTATAAAATTATAGCTATTGTTGATGCTATTGTTGCCAACATAGTCGGACTATATCGGGAATTGCATATGTTATGCTTTATTGCATTGGCCATGAAATTTTAGACATAAGAGAAACATGCTTCTTGGTTCTATAAAAGCAAGAATCACTCAAATGGGAGTTCTGTAGCTCCATCTAAAAAATAAAAACCGATGGTTGCCATAGAAGACTGACAAACCCAAAATAACAAAAATACAATCAATTTCAAATAAACACTAGGAGTAGGAAAAATGTAATTTTGTCATGAAAGTTTTACACAGAAGAGGTACACATCCCCTAGTTCTAACAAATCAAGAATCACTAAAATCGGAGCTTTGTAACTTCATCCAGTAAAAAAAAAAGGAGAGTTGTTAGAGAAGACTGACAGACCAAAAAATGTACAATCCACAACCAAACCAATTATTATCAATCAAGGAAACAACTCAAAGTCCCAAAATTAAAATTATTTCTATATCAGCATAAAAAATTAAACTTAAATTTAAGAATCCAACACCATGGATACCCTAGAATCATAAGAATCAATCTCAAACTCCATCAAACATTACTATGATTCAGAAATTCAGCATAATTATTCACACATAATAACAAATAGACAAATTAATCACTATGGATCAAAAATCTACCAGTAAGGATGGAAGAACTAGAGCAAAGATTACTCTTGTAGAATAAATATGATGGAGATTCAATTTTTTTTTTTTTCTCTTTTTGGTTTCCTTCCTTTCTCCCAAGCTCCTCTTTCTCTCTCCCTCTCTTCTTTTTCTCCTCTTGCCCTCTCTTCAGCTCTCTCTATTTCAAGCTCTGCCATCCTTTGTTTTGGTCTCTCTTTTTCTTTTCTCCAATATATTCCCTTTCTCTTTCTTCCTCTCTCTTTTTTTGTTTCCCATCTTGCCCCTACTTCTCAACCACTCATCTATTTTTCTTTTAGAAATCAAATATTGTTTTTTAAACAAAATCTACCAACCAATGAAAAGGACCCCTTGTACTGAAGGTCCTTTACTATTGGCTCCATCCAACTTTTATGATGTAAACATAAAAATCTCAAATTTAAAAGAAATGTATAATAATTAAAATAAACAATTTTCAATAAACATCTTATTTTAGAGGCATTTAAAGTAAAGTAGAAAAAGCAAAAATTATAAAAATCACAAATCTAAGTAAAATTGGATTAGGCCAAATTAAAAAAAAAAATCATTTTTGCATTTTCATTTATCTTTTTTTTCCAAATTTTTTTATAAAATATAAATTTGAACAAAATTTAAAATCACACCCACACAAAATATGGTGCCTACATGTATCAATCTGGTTTCAAGGTTTTTTTCAACCAACCCTTAACCCCCCATGGCTTATAACCCTTATCCCTTGGGGTTGGGGTGCATAAGGATATACGTGGAATTGGGGTAATAAGAAATCTAGTTGGCTAGTAATATCCATACATTTTATGTTCTAAACACGGGATTAGGTGGACTGGATTTGTTATACAATCCAATCCAGGCCTTATGCAGCCCACTAAACATGGCCTAATGGTTTATAATGAAATTCTTAACTGGTATAATAGTTGAAGTTGTAATGTTAATGTATTTGTCATGTACCAAATTTCCTTACACTAAGTTTTTTTCTTTTTTCTTTCCATGCTTGATGTATGCTATGTAAGACAGCCAATTGAAGTTAATAGTGTGTTTCTCTTTAGTAGTATTGGTTTTGATGGTAATTGATTAATGGAAGGATGATATTATGAAATACAAAGTAGGACTGCATTCATTAGAATACTGACAATTATATATACAATGATCAATCACTAAGTTCCCCAGAATAAGAATGAAATTAAGAGCAACAAACAAATATAACAAAAACACGGTAGGATAGTACAAGGAAAAAGAAATAAATAAAGAACAACCAACGAAATATAACAAAAACCTTATAGATCCACCATTTGGTTCTTGACACCACTTGTTTCATCCATGATAGCTGGTCTTGTATTACCCTTAGGAAACATTTCACTAGGAGAAAGGGTGAGTCCCTCTTTTATGTGCATGCATGTGTAACACTGCAAGTGAGATCTATAATAAGAACAGCAAAAACATACATAAGTAAAGCAGATATGTCTACATTCCAAAATATTATGCAGAGTTAGCTAAAGAAGGTCTACATCCAGAGGAATTTACTGATATGATTTAATGAGCAACTGTGGCCTTGAATAACCGTATTCTTTTTTTTTTTTTCGGTTTTTAATTTCACTTCGTTCCTTGATTGCGTTTTTAATTTCACTGTGTTCCTTGATTCTGGTTTCCAATCAGCTTGACCAGAGATTTACCCAGTAAGTCAGCAATGTCCATGGCCATAACCTCAGCCTTCTTCACATATGGAAATGTCTCCTCCTTGAAGTGGTTTGACAACCATAAATACATAGATACCACCTGATGCCCAGTCTCAAGGCCTAAGAGTTCTGCATCATTTCGAGCACAACATTTTGGCATCCCCATAGCTGTATTGACTGGTACATTCTGACTGTATGATGAAGCAAACCTCAGTAAGTAGTATATAGCTTTTGGGTCTCTAACATTAACTGGGGCAAAACAAAAGTTAAAATGCTTTTCTAGAGATAATCCCTGGACCTTCTCCAACATATTAGCAATCTTCTTTACATGATCATGTCCACACAAGAAGTATGACTCATCCAATTGGCAACTTTCACCAAAAGTTTCAAGTAGCTGGCTTAATGTCATATTTGTTAGTTGCCCAGCAAACAATTCAAGCTGCTCAAAAAATGGAAAAAGACCCACCTTTTTAACAACATCAAAAGGTTGTTTCAAACACTCAATCAAGTAGTCCAAATCGTCTAAATGCAAGGTAGTGGTGAGTCCATTCGGATAGAGACATCCTCTCCTACTAGCTCTTCCAGCAATTTGCTTAACCTGTGATGCTGGAACAGGAACCATTTTGTCCCCATTGAACTTTGAAAGGCTGTTAAAACTACCCTTCTAATGTTAAGGTTGAGGCCCATTCCCACTGCATCACTAGCTACGAGGACATTATATTCATTATTTTGATCATTGAACAAACTACCTTGCTGTCAACGAGTTTCTGGTGGCAAGGTACCATATATGACACTAAATCGATGATGGGTTTGTTTCTCAATGGCAATTTTAATTTCAAGAATCTCTCTCCTTGAGAATGCAACTACACAGTCCCCACATCGAATATTTCCAAGATCTCCTAGCAGGGTCTTTGCTTCAACAACCAATGGTTTAAACCTCTCATAATGTTGCTCATACAACTCATCCCCAGTGTCTTGGCAGATCTTTCGAACAATATCCAAAACACTAGGATCACCACATAGGTGTATCTCATCAGCTTTCAATCCAAGCAACGCTCTTGTCCATGCATAGCCTCTATATGGATCTGCAAGCATCTGAATTTCATCAATGATAGCAATATCATACAATTCATCTGTGGAGACCATCTCCACAGTACATGCAGCATGATTTGAGAATGGGACATGCTTCTTTTCTTGCTCAATTAGCAAACTACAATAAATCCCAACCCCATTAACCTTATCAAACACTTCCATAGCTAATAATCTAAGTGGACTACACTAAAGACCCTTCTTAGCATCTGATGAAGACCGGCCCAAAGCTAGTCGGACTCCAAGCCCACTAGCCAATCGACAATGCGCTGCATCTTCAGCACGACAAGGCGCCACCAATTCATCTCTGCAACTACTATAAATATGCCCAGAGTGCAGTCTAAGAGGTAACTGATCAAAATTGTACTTAGAATAGATTATCTCTCTTATCACATACCTATTCTAACTTAAGCATTGGAGAGCTTCCTCGGTCCACTGCCGAGCTTGGCTTATTGCAGGTACATCCGGTCCGAACATTTCTGGCATCAACAATTGGCGTCGTCTGTGGGGATTGATTTACATCCCACATTTTTTTTTCATCATGGTAAATACCCGAAACAACACCTATGTGCCTCTTTCACTAGGTGGTCGGCTACAACGTAGTCCCACCCCACAAGAGAGCAATAACAACCAGGAAGATACTACTCCTCAACAGCTATGAGAACGTATTCTCCACCTTGAAGCTGCCTTGCAACATGAGCGGCAACACCGAAGAAGGGTGCCTACCCAATCCACCGAGATAGAAACAGCCTCTACCCCATCTCTTTTTCATCACTCAACAAACCACTTTTACCAGAGACCGCCTCAACCTTACCCACATTGGTTCCCCCACCCACCGATCTACCCACATCCATCTATTTATACACCTCAAGCTAGCTACACACAATATGATCCTTTTAACGACATATCTCACCCACCCTAGCCTGGCACAAGCTATGCCCAAGGCTACCCACCAAATCATCAACCTGCTATTCCTCACGCCTTAGGGGATGGATCACACCCACTCACCATACACATAATGAGCACTTCAATACCCAAGAATTTTCGTCCACCAATGCAGCTTGAGGCATATGATGGTACCACGGATCCCCAAAAGCACTTGACTTTGTTTCGATCGGCTATGTTACTCACGGACGCCCCAGACCCGATTATGTGCAGAGCATTTCCTAGTACCTTAAAAAAGGCAGCACTTTTGTGGTTCTCTTCCCTCAAGCAAGGACTCATAAACAGTTTTCATGATCTTTCCTCCCAATTCTTGGTCCATTTCTCAACCAGTCGTTCCCATCTCAAAACCTCTACATCCCTTATAAATCTTAAGCAAGGGACCAGTGAACCACTCAAAGACTACTTGACCAGATTTACCAAGGAGTCGATCCAGATAAAAAATTTAAGTGGAGATGTTGCTATCCACGCTATAATAGTCGGACTACGAACCAGTGAATTTACTGCTTCTCTGGCTAAGAAACCACCTCTTAATCTGGATGACTTACTAACTAGAGTAGAAAAGTACATCAGGATGGAAGAGATAAATGCTGCTAAAAGAAAAAATGAAACCCCACAGCAAGATTCTCGAAAAGACCAAGGAGGGCCATATAGAAGAAAAGAAGAAAGAAGAAGAGGAGGGGAACAATGAGGCCCACCACCAAGAAAATACTGAAATTATACTCCCCTAAATCAAAGTAGGAGAAAAATATTAGGCGCAATCTATCAGACAGACTTGCTCAACCCACCCAAGCCTCGACAAAAAGTTCAACATCCAAGTTCAACTAATAGCAAGTATTGTGCGTATCATAGAGAATTTGGCCACCTCACTAATGATTGTGTTTATCTAAAGGATGAGATTGAACAGTTAATAAGAAGAGGCAAGCCAGCTAGATTTATTGTTGGAGGTCCGAAGAAATAGTATGAAGGAAGGAATCAAGGAAATCAAACTAGGGGAAGAGAAAAGAGCCGTTCCTCGATAAGAAGATCACCACAACAAGCTCAACATGGTCGAACACACCCCCTACCTCAAAGGCAACAAAGAGAAGAACCACACTCGGTAGCAGGTGTTATAACCACAATAGCAGGAGGATTTGCTGGAGGAGGACCTACCTCTTCATCTAGAAAAAGGTACAGAAGGTCGGTAATGAATGTGGCAAGCCCAATAAGAGAACCCATTATTAGCTTTGGCGAAGAAGACTATCAGGGTATTCAACGAAACCATGATGACCCTATGGTAATCATGGCAATGATCTTTAACTGAGAAGTCCACAGGGTACTGGTCAATCAAGGGAGTTCAGCCGACATACTGTACTATGAAACATTCAAAGGCCTTGGAATTCTGGATTCAGAAATTCAATCCTTTCCGGGAACTTTAGTTGAATTCTTTGGTAAGAGGGTGCATGTAAAGGGATATGTTAAGTTGTGGGTAACTTTAGGCCAATCTCTGGACACAATCTCTATATCTGTTCAATTTTTGATAGTAGACTGTGAGTCAGCTTATACAGCACTCCTCGGGAGACCTGCACTCAATGAAGCAAGAGCAATAATGTCTACACCACACCTTATAATGAAGTTCCCCACCAAAGAAGGTCGGGTGGGTGTGGTCCGAGCCCAACAAGAAGTAGCGAGAAAATGTTATAGTGTTAGCTTGAGATTTGAAGAACATGTGGCAAGTACGTCAAAAGCAGGCACACCCCACAATGTTATGTATACTGAGTTAGATGTGAGAGAAGATTTAAAAGAAACAAGACCAGAACCAGAGGGGACCTTGGTGGAAGTAGAAATTGGGTTAGGAACAAATAAAAAAATAAAGGTGGGGGGCCAGTTGACAGAGGAAGCAAGAAAAGAACTGACCAAGATACTCACCGAATTTTTAGATTTATTTGCCTGGTCAGCCGCAGACATGCCGGGGATAGATCCTAACTTCATATCACATAAACTTGGTATTTATCCGAATGCCCGTCCAGTGACACAGAAGAAGCGAACTTTCAGACCAGAAAGACAACAAGCAATAAAAGAGGAAGTAAAAAAGTTGTTGGAGGCAGGATTCATAAGAGAGGTGACACACTACTTGGTTTTCAAACGTTGTCTTAGTGAAGAAGCATAATGGGAAGTGGAGAATGTGTGTAGATTTCACTAACCTCAACAAGGTGTGTCCTAGAGATTCTTACCCTCTCCCCAACATAGACAAACTAGTAGATGGGGCATCAAGATACAAAATGTTGAGTTTTATGGATGCTTACTTCGATTACAATCAGATCAAAATGTCTCCAGATGACAAAGAAAAAATTGCATTTATCACGGATGACGGGAATTACTGCTACAAGGTGATGCCTTTTGGCCTGAAACACTTTGGGGCTACCTACCAGAGACTGATGAACAAGGTGTTCGAACAGCAGAACGGTAGAAATGTGGAAGTCTATGTGGATGACATGTTGGCAAAAATGGCTGAAGGAGGTGATCATTGGACCGACTTGAAATAAATCTTTCAGGAGTTAAGGAAGTACAACATGAGACTTAACTTGGACAAATGTGCCTTCGGAGTAGAGGCAGGCAAGTTCCTCGGATATATGATCAGCCATAAAGGAATTGAGGCTAACCCCGAAAAATGCCGAGATATAATAGAGATGCCACAACCCAAGTCTGTGAAAGACGTCCAGAGACTAGTAGGAAGGATCGTAGCCCTTGCCCGTTTCATGAGTAGGTTAGCAGATAAATCTTTACCCTTATTTAAATGTTTAAAGCAAATTAAAAATTTTACTTGGGAAGAAGAGTGCTAAAATGCCTTTAATCAATTGAAGCATTACCTCTCCACACCCCCTTTGTTGTCTAAACCTGTTACTGGAAAACCTCTATACATCTATCTTTCTGTAACAAATCAAGCAACAAGTTCAGTCTTAGTCAAAGAAGATAAAGGAATCCAAAGGCTAGTATACTACACAAGTAAAACTCTGCAAGGAGCAGAAACTCGCTATCAGAAAATTGAGAAGTTAGCCTTTGCACTCTTAACCGCCTCAAAACGGCTAAGGCCTTACTTTCAAAATCACCAAGTCATTGTACGAACAGATGCCCCACTTCGACAAATGTTACAAAAACCAGATCTAGCCAGTCGAATGGTGGCATGGTCGGTAGAACTATCGGAATATGCATTACAATTTGAACTAAGAGGGGCAATGAAAGCTCAAGCCCTTGCAGATTTTGTAGCAGAAATGACTCGGTCCTCTAAAGAGGATGTAATGGAAACATATACAACTTGGGTTGCCCATGTTGATGGATCATCCAACATTAAAGGAAGCGGAGCAGGAATCATACTAGAAAGCCCTTACGGTCTTGAAGTGGAACAAGCTTTAAAATTTGAATTTAAAGCCTCGAACAATCAAGCTGAATATGAAGCACTGATAGCAGGGCTGCAGTTGGCAGAGGAAATGGGAGTAGAAAGCATAAAAGTGTTAAGTGACTCTCAACTGGTCACGAGTCAAGTCAAAAAAGATTATAATGCTAAGGATGAGATGATGATGAGGTACTTGAACATAGTCAAGGACTTAATTGCCCAGTTTAGTTACTTTGAAATGACATACACTCCAAGAGAGAACAATGAAAGAGCATATATACTCTCTAAGCTAGCCAGTACAAGAAAAACAGGGAATAAAAAGAGAGTAATTCAAGAAACGAAGAAACACCCCAGCATAGAGGAAGAGGTAATGGTCATTCACAAAGCTGAAGCATCATGGATGACACCCATAATTAGATACCTCGACTCCGGAAAATTACCTGAGAATAAAAGTGAGGCAAGAAGCCTAGCTAAAATGGCGAACAAATATTATTTAGAGGCAAGACAGCTGTACAAAAAAGGGTTCTCTGTACCCATGTTGAAATGCTTAGATAAAGAAGAAGCGGAGTATGTGTTGCGAGAAGTGCATGAGGGCATATGTGGGAGCCATATAGGAGCAAGGACACTTGCCAAAAAAGTTCTCCACGCGGGATACTACTGGTCAACTATACGCACAGATTCCAGTAACTTCGTACAAAAGTGTGACAAATGCCAACGGTATTCCTCAGAACACATAGCTCCCTCAACAAAATTGCATCCGTTAGAAGCTACATGGCCTTTCGCCAAATGGGGAATAGACTTGCTCGAACCATTCCCAACAGCTATAGGTCAAAAGAAATATCTGATAGTCGCTATAGACTATTTCACTAAATGGATTGAAGCTGAACCATTAGGAACAATTACTGCAAAACAAGCTGAAAAATTTATGTGGCAGGCTATTGTTTGCAGGTTTAGAATTGAGCTTTAAATTTTATTTTTTATGAATTCCCTGAATCTTAACTTATATTTTTGCAGGTTCGGAATACCATTCTTAATAACTGCGGATAATGGGACCCAATTTACAGATAAGAACTTCCGAACTATGTGTGAAAACCTGCAAATCCAGGTTCATTATACCTCGGTAGAGTATCCACAGGCCAATGGTCAGGTAGAAGCAGCAAATCGGGTAATACTTCAAGGGCTGAAGAAAAGATTGGACAAGGCAAAGAAATACTGGATCGATGAACTAAGTCATGTTCTTTGGGCTTACCGAACCACCCCTCAATCTGCCACGGGAGAATCTCCATACAAGCTTACGTACGGTGAAGAAGCAATGATTCCAGTAGAAGTTGGTGATGGGGATCAAGGAAGCCTCCATTCTAAAGACCTGATGGCAACCAAGATCAAGGAGGAGTTTGCTAGATTGCTAGTGCAACAAGCTTGCAAGGAGGAAGACATGGCTTTGGAGGGGCTTTGGAGGGCATCAAGACAGGCTAGGATCAGCACACGGCCGTGTTATGCAAGATCATGGCAGTGTCATGAAGGCCGAGAGGCAACACAGGCTGGACAAGGAAAGAACACGGGTGTGTCCATGGCCGTGTCCCGTTAACAGAGATGCTGGGTTGAGAACACGGCTTGGAGAACGAGGAACACGGGCCGTGTCATGTCAACACGGGTTGAGCATGGGCGTGTCACAATGCCGTGTTAGAGTTAATTATCTCTAGGACCTTTATTTTGGTTAGTTGTAATTAAATGCCTTGCTGAATACATTCTCTAGAGCCTATTTTCTGCCTAAGCTAACTAGGGCTTATGTTAGATAGTTTTAAGGCTTGTTTGATTAGGGCTGGAGGTTTTGGGTCATGTTTGGGCTGGATATCCACCCAACTCACAAAACCGCCCCATATCAAACTACTAAAGGGGCTGAGACCTTTGTAATCATACAATCAGAATTAACAATTTGATAATAGAATTGAGAGTTTCTCTCTTGTTCTCTCCATGGAGAGCTCAAGCCATCTAGGTGGATTCCTAGCATGGTGTATCTAAACCTTATCACTCTCCCCTTCCCTAATCTAGAGTGTGGCGGTTTATTCATTTCTTCACCTTGAACAAGTCGATTATTGATTAAACGGATTATGGAGGGTTAGTTAAGCTTTGGCTAAAACTAGGTTGCCTAATTTGATAATCAAAGGTCTTCACCTAATTCCATTCATCTTTTTCTTGATTTTCTATTACTTGACCTTACTTGGGATCCTTGGCTAATTTGGATTGGATTTGGCTTGGTTTCTTCAAGTGGATCCTTATCAAGGAGTAACAATTTGGACTAGCTATGGTTAAATCACAACTCTAGATATTCTCTCTCCATATTTCCACTCTTTTTACAGTGATTGTTATTCATTTACTATTTTGCATTTGATTATTGCTATAATTCAACTTATCAATTGTTTAGATAAAATTGGAATATGCCCAATTTTGGTACTTAGTAGCCACAGTCTCCGAGGGACGATACTTTAACTCACATCTCTATTACTTGATTACGATACGCACACTTATGTACACTTTTTACGTAACAAGTTTTTGGTGCCATTGCTGGGGATTGTACGTCTATTAATATCAATACTAAGGTAGTATAATTTTAGTTGAGATCTTTATTTTTTCTGTTTTATGATTGTGCTCTTTGTTTTTCAGGAATTTTCTCTAGTGTATGAGAAGTGTGAGGTGCAGTAATCTACTACCTTTGGATTCTAAAATCGAGAAGACATGTAAAAAATACCGAAGGGAAAGAAGAAGCATCACTAGACTAGCTTAGATCACTATGAAAGAAGCTGAGCAAAATAGAGAGCCAATGCTGATACTAGTGATTGCTCAGAAAGCATTGAAGGATTATGGAATTCCCAAGGGGCCAGCCCTTATCTCAAGGATCAATAGGCCATCAATTCAAGCCAACCAGTTTGAGATCAAAGCTAGTGTCATTCAAATGATGCAAGCTAACCAATTTGGAAGGCTAGCAACTGATGTACACTTGGCTAGATTTCTGGAGATTTGCGACACCTTCAAGGATAATGGTGCCACTGATGACACCATTCGATTATGCCTATTTCCATTCTCATTAAAAGATGAAGCAAGGAATTGGCTATACTTTCTTGAACCAGGTTCTATCAACACATGGGATGAGATGACCAAGCAATTCTTGGCAAGGTTTTTCCCACCAGCAAAAACAGCTAGGATGTGCAATGATATTAACACTTTTGTGCAATATGACATGGAGGGACTACATGAAGTTTGGGAGCAGTTCAAGGGCTAATTAAGGAAGTGCCCACACCATGGTTTACCATAGTGGCTCCAAATTCAAACTTTCTATAATGGTTTGAATGGGTCCACTAGAACTCTACTTGATGCCGCTGCAAATGGGACATTAATGGAGAAAACTGATGAAGAAGCTTTCAAGCTACTTGACCAAATGGCAGCAAATGCTCGCCAATGGCCTTCTAAAAAGGGTCCAACTAAGAAAGCTTATGGGATGTATGCAGTTGATCCCATCACAACCCTTAATACCAAGATGGACTCTCTTGCAAAGCAATTAGGCCCTCTGATAGTCACTGTCATCCACACTCCTCAAGTCAAATGTGAAGTATGTCATGGTGATCACTCTAGTGCAGATTGTCCTGTGATGAACATGAATGAGCCACCATCTCTTGAGGAAGCTTGATTTGTGGGAAATTCTAATAGGCAAGATGCACCATATTCCAACACTTATAATCTGGGATGGAGAAATCACCATAATTTCTCCTGGAAGAACTCTCAAAATGTGGCTAACCCATATGGATTCCAAGCTCAGCCACTACCACCCAAAGTTTCATTAGAAGATGCCCTTGTTCAATTGATAATGAACACTACTTAATTCATAACAATGACTGACACTACATTGCAGAATCAAGCCGCTTCCATTCGGAACTTAGAGGTGCAAGTTGGGCAAATTTTCAATATTCTCTCTTCTAGAGATCAAGGCACATTGCCCAGAAATATTAAAATAAATCATAGGGAGCAAGTTAATGTCATAACTCTGCGGAATGACAAAGTGGTGGAAGACCTTTAAAAGAAAGAGTTAGTGGTAGAAAAAACACATGAAGCAAAAGAAAAAGTTGTTGTACCTACTGAGGAAGTTTCAAAAGAGAAGGTGAAGCAACTTAAGTCCATACTATTTCCTGATAATCTTCCACCATACAAACCCCGATTGCCTTTTCTTCATCGATTTCAGAAGCAGAACTTAGACAAGCAATTCTCTAAATTCCTTGAGGTGTTTAAGAAGCTCCACATCAATATTCCTTTTGCAGAGGCATTGGCTCAGATGCCAAGTTATATAAAGTTCATGAAGGAGATTCTCACCAACTAGAGAAAGTTAGAGGATCATGAAATAGTCGCACTTACTGAAGAGTGCAGTGCAATTCTCCAGAACAAGTTACCTCCAAAGCTCAAAGATCTAAGGAGTTTCACTATTCCTTGCACTATTAGTGATATATTCTTTGGTAAAACATTATGTGATTTAGGTGCCTCTATTAATTTAATATCTTTATTTGTCTGCAGAAAACTTGGACTAGGAGAAGCAAAACCAACATCCATCACTCTCCAGTTAGCAGATCGATCTCTCAAGTACTCCAGAGGAATCCTAGCAGATGTGCTCATAAAAGTGGACAAGTTCATCTTCCCAGTAGACTTCGTTGTGCTAGACATGGTGGAGGACCAAGAAATCCCCATCATTCTTGGTCGTCCATTCTTAGCAATTGGGAAAGCTCTCATTGATGTGCAGAAAAGGCAACTTACTTTGAGAGTTCAAGGTAATCAAGTCTCCATCAAAGTGTTCAAGGAAACTAAACACCCGAATGAAGAGAATAGGTGCTTCAAAATTGACACAATAAAAGGAAGCACCAAAGAAGTGTCTCAAGCAAACTCCTTAAAGAAACCAATTGAAGCTTGCATTGAGGGGATGTCTAAAAAGGAAAAGCCATTTGACTCAGAGTTTCAAGATGAGAAAATTTCCACAAAGCAAGTGGCTAGTTCCTTACCTCGAGTTGAGTCTCATAAGAAAAACAAGAAGAAGAAGCTATCATTCAAAAAGATTCTTTTGGAGCATCTCAGAAAATCTACTTGTTTTGGATATGGAAACAAAGTTTGGAGCTTAAAAGAAAATGGCCAACAAGCTAAAGCTAAAAGAGATAGTGAAGTAAAATTTCAGAAGTCATCCACTGCTATTTTTAATCCTGATTAATTTATTTCAAAAATAGTCATGCTATGGACTATAAAACAAGGGCTTTTCGAGAGGCAACCCAAGCTTTTTAACCATTTCTCTTAATTTTTGTTTAGTCATTTAATTTTATTTTCATTCTTGTGTGGTTAATTTTTATGTTCTAGGCTTAAAATGCATAACTTTTATTTTTGATAAATTTGTTTTCAGGGATTTGAATCAAATCTGGGGGCTCTAATACATCAAAATTGAAAAGAAAGAGCCAAATCAAGCATCAAGATAGAGACTAGGCGCCTAGGTGCCAAAATGGAGGGCGGGGACGCTCGCGCCTCTTCCCTTTGTCCAGAATCCAAGCTCCTAGGCGTTGCTATGCTCGAAAGGCAGCGTCACGCCCAACCTCTGTAAATAAAATAAAATAAAATTTGGTATACCCAAAAACATGATCTCACTAACACTTCCAAAAATTTAGGAATCCTCTTCTTGCTCCCAACGCATACCCTTCCTTGGTGGCTTACGATTTCCTAAACACAAACCTTCTATCCATGAAAGTCATCTCCAACCCAATCTCCATCCCTCACCATCGAGCCACCAAGCACCCATGGGAATTTTGTTTTCTCAACTCCATCTCCTCCATGGTAAGAACCCATTTAAGCTTAGCATTGGGTTAGTTGAAGTGTGTCCCCCCAGCAACTCCACCTGATGATGATGCAAAGTGATCTGCCTCCATTTCAGGGAAATCCTCCTATCACTTTCTTCTTTGCTTTTAACATTGAGGACGATGTTTCCTTTAAGTTTGGGGATGGGGAATTATTTTATGAGCTGCTGTATTGACTTGTACTTAACTTGTTGGGTATCTTTAAATGCTTTTTTAGGTAGTATTTATATTTTTAAATCTTGCTTTTCTTTAGTTTGTAAAGTAGAATATTTAGTAAAAAATTTTAAATGAAAACCTTAGGCCAATGATAAAATTGATTTTCACTATTTACAACTCTAGAAAAAATGATAGATTTTGTGTTTGTGTTTTTTTTTTTTTTTTTTTTTTTTTAACTNTGAACTCATATGTTAATTTTTGTCTAACTAGAATTTCCTGAATTACTGAGCACATAGCCCTATTTTTTTTTTTTTAAAATCTGTATGCTTAGAGATGATTATGTGAATTAAGCCATTTCAAAATCTCACAGAATGTTAGAACTTGATTGATTGTCAGTCGAGGCGAAATCCTAGGCTGCGCAATATTAGGGATATGATTTAGGTCATCTTTATTTGGTTTGAGCCTTTTTAGCTAGCCCTTTGTATGATATTTTATCCCTAGCATACCTCATTGAGCTTAATTTAGCATGTTTCTTTGTCACCTACACTGACCCTAGCCCTTTGTATGATCTTTTGACTTGAACCCTTCATCTAAAGCATATTTTTACTCTTCAGAGCATCTAGAGCTAGGAATATTAGGAAGAATTGGTGAAGAAAAGAAAAAGAAGATTTCAATGAAATTGCCACCAAAGAATGAAAATTCAAGAGTTACATCCCTGCTATAAAGAAAAAAATTAATTTTGCAATAAAAAGAAAAGACAATTGTGCAAATATTGAAAAGAAACAAAAAGAAAAAGAATGTCTTAAAAAACATTAAGTATGGATGTAGTGGCCCAACAATAAGAATTCTATTGGTGGATTGCAAAGTAAATAAGAAAACAAGTTTGGGGGAGTTAGAAGTAAAAAGAAAGAAGGGTGCTCTTGACATTTGCTCTAAACTAAATTTGTGTGATGGATGAGTTAAGCCACATTTTTATCCATTATCCTACCCTTAACCCAGTCACACATTACAAGCCTATCAAAAGTCCTTCTGATCCTTAATATTGTGAATTGCCTACATTAGTAGAGATTAACATGAAAAGCAAGCACATGAGATTCTGGATTTTAAAAAAATTAGAGATTAATTTTTTTTTGTGAGCTTGCTTGCATAATCTGATTTAAGTAAAGAGAGAAAAGTAAGCAAGGGGCTACATTTACACACAGAGGAAATTTTAGTGAGATTGAGATTGACTTTTTGGTTAAAATTATACACATTCATATTATCTTGAAAATTTTCTAGGAGTTATGCATAATAGAGTTCTTTGAGGCCTATATGGTTAGCAAATTAATTTTTCACTTTGTAGTTAGTTGTTGAGTTTAATTTAATTTTTCTCTTTCTATTTGCTTGAGGACAAGCAAAATGTAAGTTTGGGAGTATTTGTTAAGGGGATTTTATATCCACTTTTAGGTATTCTTAAGCTTATCATTTTATATATTTATTGAGTTTTTCTAATATAAATTAATGTGTTTTGTTATATTGTGTAGGTTTAAATAAAGTATAAAGGTTTTTGGTCTTAAGGCATAAAAAAAAGGAAAAACTTGGAAACTATGGCAAAAGAAGTAGACTTTTGGAGCTATATTCCAGCGCTACAGCACCCTAGCAATGCTCCAGTGCACCAGCACCCATGCAAGCTTCTAGGCGTTGCTACGCCTGCAAGTCCAACATCGTGACGCCCAGCCTTTGTCAATGCCGTGTTGAACTAGTCCTTGGGCGTCCCAACACCTACGTTCCAGTGTCCCAGCGCCCAGAGCTTATTCTTCCCCATCTGTAGCTCAGTTTTCCTAATAGAATTAGGAGTAATGTGTTGAGTATTTAAGCAACTTTTAGGTTTTAGTTTTAAGGATCTCTCCTAGACCTTTTTGGAAGCAAGGATGCAAGAGCAAAATAAGGATTAAAAGTGCAAATTGGACAGTAGATTTATGGCTTCTCTACTGAGTTTTCTTCTTCTTCCCTTTATCATTATGTCTAGGAATTATTCAACTTTGCTTTTATTTTTCAGTTATGAATTAATTCCACCATCTAGGGTAAAGATGTAGCCTAACTTAGGATGGATTGTAAATTCTACATATTTAATCAAAAAACCTTCTAATTAATTTTCTTCTTCATCTCTATGCTTATTGCTTCTTTTTGATTGTCCATCATATTAGATGAATTGATAATTGCAATAATACTGGGAGGTTAGTTGTAATTGAAGATCACATGGATTAAGAACATAGATTCTATAAGGGATAGGGATATACCTTTAGGGGGCGTTTGGTACAGGGATTTTTTTTAGTTCCTGGGAAACATCATTCTTGGGAATCTTGCTCCTAGGAATCTTATAATTTGTGTTTGGTTGGCCATAAACATTCCTGGAAATGTTGAATATTAATTCCTGGGAATCTTATAATTCATGTTTGGTTCAAATGCTACTTTCCTGGGAATCTTGGTTATTTTTCCAAAAATACCCCTATCAAAAATTTAGATGAATAAATAAATAAATTGTTATTATATATTATTTTTATGGTGAGACTCATTTATAACAAGTAATATAAAAAAAAATTATACAAGTCATTTTTTTTATTGGTTTTGAATTTGAATTTCAATTGAGAGCCAAAAAAATTATACAATGCTAACCTAATAATGTTATTCTAAATTTTGTATCCTCCGAAAAGGATATGGCTTTCGGGTCTCTGCATCAAATATATTAAATGGCCTTCAAGGGTGCACTAAGTTGCAGGTGAACTTTTCATTTTTCAGTTTGCATCCTTAATATATATATATATATATATATATATATATATATATATAAACATCCATCTGGGTATTCACTCTTTTTTCACTTTTTAGAACTTTTAAGGGTGCCCTACTCAATTTGACAAAGTAAATTAGTAAATTCAGTTAAAGCCATTAAGAAAAACTTTTTAATTACAATGAAACAAACATTAACACGAGTATGCATGTTATTCATCAGCATAAAATGAACAAACATCACTTAAAAGAAAAGAAATCAGTAAACATCAAAGACATGCATTGGAATGTTACTGGAGAAGGTACAACATTATTTCTAGTTTCACCGTGACATCTTTTTAGTAAAAAGCTATATATATATATATATATATATATATATCTATATATATATCTTAGGATATGTATGCAACTGTCAAATCACTATTCATCAGTCACAGTTTCTGTGATGCTTAACTTCTCTTGTTGATATGAAAAAGAAACTTCTTAGAGCAAAATCTCACAGCAAATGTACTCAATAGTGGAAGTACTAGTTAGCATATCATTGCAGAATATGGTAACAGTAACAGAGAGAACTTCAGAAATTCTTCCTTCCTAAATATGAGAGTTATATGGGAACCAATTGGTTCCTCATCAATCCAACATGACATGATGTGGGAATCTCATCAGAAACTTTTGTACGAAGTATGAAAATGAAACTTAATTACAAGTCAAACAAAACAGTGAACATCCTACACCTTCAAACTTATTCCTGAGACATAACAGAGATTGAAGTTGCAAGCGACCTTCAATTATCAAGCAGCTTCATAAGTAGCACTCAATTTAGCAATACACTAGGTCAAACCACTAGCATTATCATCACTTATCAGCAGCAGCAGCAACAACAACAACAACAAAGGGTCAAGCTTGCCTATATAGTTCTAGGAGGCATGGGAAAAATCAACAAGGAACAATAGCACACATACAATGTGTGTGTGTGTAGTTATAAAAACTTATTTATCCTTCTTAGCAAACAGGCATGCTTATCCATTCTCAATGGAGCAGCATAACAACCATCAAACATCAAGTTCACAAGATTCAACAAGAACAGTATAGAACATACTATATAACAAGACTAATCTACAAAGGAATGCAACAGGAGATAAGCTCAAAAACAAATGACTAAGTTCATCTTAAGCTAACAAAGACAAGCTGGATAAATTCTGCTTTGCTGCGACACTTGCAGTATCTAGGCTTCTATCTAGTCAAATGAGCAATACGGCATGTAGAGATTTGGTCCACTACAAATTGACACAGGTGATCTCAAATCACAATAGCTTGAATTCATGATACTTCCTAATGATTACACGAAGTTGAAGAATTTTTCAACAACCAGATTAGCCATGAACTGTCAATGATGATTGAAGCCAAGCAAGAGTGAAGCTAGAACCATGTTCGTGTAGCAGAAAGCAAAGCACACTAGAAGTAGAGAAACTATGCACAGCGAGAGAGAGAGAGAGAGAGAGAGAGAGAGAGAGAGAGAGAGATAGATAGATAGAGAGTAGAAAATGTAAAACTGATCTACTTGAACGAAATGAATTCAACTTAATACATTCTGAGTCATAGTGTACCAATATAACATTTTTTGGTTTGCCACCAGAAAAATAAGTGCTACATTCAGTCAAGGTTCATGTAAATTATTTCTCCACCAAAATTGCAAACATGAAGGAAAATACATAAAAATAGTAAAATAACAAACATAATTCAGTCAAGGATTTTGAGCCAATATTTGTGCCACCATCCGCCCCTTGGCTTCAAGATCCACCATTGACATAAAGAAATCAACCAAACTACTATCCTTACATAATATCATACTAGCTCAAACTCTTTCATCAATAGTTAGACCTTCTATCTTTAGTAACTCTTCAAAGATTGACATTCTCTTTTTACTACCCTCACCTTCATGCTTAAAACAAGCAGTTAGGTCCTTAATGTTCTCACCACTTTTCTCATAAATAGTACCAAATCTATCAATACTTTCAACAACCATTTCAATTAATGCCCCCTCAGACCTATCTCTTTTTTTACCCTTACCACTAGTTGTCCCACTTGCTTGTCCTCTAGTCTCTTGTCTAGTGTCAGTGGTTTGTCTTTGCTCAGTTTCAACAACGGAATCCAGTGGCTCATCTTCTCCAAGATGGATTTCAACATCGTCTTCAACTTCAATTTCCTTGTCCATTGCTTCTACAGCATCTGCTGCATCCTCTGCATTATTTCCAATGGCTGAATCCTTGCCAAAAATTGGCCCCAATACGTCAAAGTAAGGGAATGGCTTATTGTAAAGTCCTCTAGCATTAGGATGAGACTGCAAAATAGAACAATTTTAAAAATTAATTGAAGAATAAATTATAGTAAAGAAAAAATATAACATAAGCTAATGTCATATATTACCTTTACCCAATCCTTGAATATTTCTTGCTCAACAACAATCATCTTGTCTTTGTCATTCCAACCAAATCCACTTCTGCCTCTAGGCCCCATCATTTCACATATTGTAGTATAGTGCTTTTTCAATTGCGTAATCCTCGACTCAATATGAGGGCTAGCTCTCAAGGTACAACCAGGCAATTTCTCAACCATCATCTTCTCCAATTGCTTAGATAACCCATGTCTGAATCCATTGTCTCCTTTCCATGTTGGCCCAATTTCAACTAGACACTCAATAAGTACTATATCTTCTTGTGAGTTCCATGTATGGTTATTACGTTTTTCTGTGGGTTGGCTATTGGCTGCCATCTAGTGAAGGCAAAAAGAAATCAAAGTAAATAACATAAAAGGCAGAAAGATTACACATAGCCAGAGAATATATGGTTTTTGAGCCTCCAAGAAGGATACTGAAGCATCAAATTGGCAGTTAAGTGGACTATCCACTCTTATAAAGACAATTTACAAATTATATTTCATAATGAAAGAACCATCCATAATTGTCAATTATTATAACACCATGAAAATAAAAGTTGAAAATAGAATTGTCAATTATTACACCACCATGAAAATAAAAATTGCAAATAGAACTGTCAATTATTACACCACCATGAAAATAAAATATGCAAACATAATAAAAGAGCCATCTAAATTATGAATTTTATTAAACTTGTTCCCTCCATATGTTGAACATCTGCTAAGCAAGCTCATATCTCCAAAGTGTCAAAGCATCAAATGTCTCTACATGAGTTATCCTATCAGCTTGCAAAAATTCTTCATTTTCTTCCACGTCCAATATAGTATCTTCTAAGGGGTCGATTGTCATCTCTTTTCTTATGTGATTATAAAGCAAGCAACATGCAATTATTATCATGCATTGTGTTTTAACAGGATAGAGTGACTTAGCTCTTATAATTCCCCAACGTCCCTTCAACTAGCCAAAACACCTTTCTATGACATTTCTAGCTGAAGAGTGTTTCATGTTGAAAAATTCTTGTGGTGTTGTAGGTTGTGCTCCTTGCCTCCACTCACTAAGATGATATATTTGCCCTCTATAAGGTGCAAGGAATCCATCCCCATTCATATAGCCAGCATCACACAAGTAATAATAGCCTAAAAAATAATAATCAGCACTTATAAATATATAAAGAACTACGAACTTAATTTAACCACAACCAAATTAGACACTCCCAAATAAATTAAAATACCTTTGGGAACCCTCAATCCATTCCTACGATATATAGCATCTCTGAGGACCCTAGAATCTGTAGCTAATTCTTCCCATCCAGCCAATACATAGATAAATTGTAAATCTTGAGAACAAACCCCTAAGACATTTGTTGCTATTTCACCCTTCCTGGTTCGATATCTAGGCTTATCAGCTTCTAAGACATTTACCTTGATGTATGCCCCATCTAGAGCTCCTAAACAATTCTATTGTAAAAAAAAAAAGTTGTGTTATTAGCCATTATTTCTTGATTAATAAAATAACATTACCTAAACTTTAAAAATATCTATCATTACCTCGAACCATTTCTATCGCTCATTAGTTAAATCTTCAAGGACTGGCTCAGGTTGTTTGAGTAACTCTCTATGACATCGCAACAAAGCATGCAAGACCTTGTTGAACTGCCTACTAATCGTTTCACCAGACCTGATGAATTGTCTCTTAATTACTCTATTTTTAACATCGTGAGCCAAAATGTGCAAAAAAATTGCAACCATCTCTTCTACACACATGTGCCTAGTTGGTTTAAGGTTCCTAATTGTTTTTAGTAACTCACACAATTTATAAAAGCACCTCCTATCCATCCTTGTATTTTCGATACAAGCTATATCACTGATATAAACTATCCTATGAAAATTGACATCTCTAATTATAGCCCTACTGTGACAGTCCCATGTCATCCTCTTCCTATTTCTCCTCTTTAATAAAACAACCAATATTAAATAACAAAGATTCATCAAGAATAAAGATAATTGATTCATCATCTGCAAGTGTGTAATCAACAAAATGATGAGCCTCTACTTCCTTGTATGGCGTAACCTTGCCATAATCTAACATAAAATGAAATAGCATACATGTCATTAATAATGCAACCAGAAACCACAACCAGAAACAAGAATAAAAAAATGCAAATACATGTGATAGGAACAAGCAGAGAACTCTTATATATAGACCCAACATTGGTCCTGGAATAGACTGGACTATTTCTAGACTTAATAGATAACTTTTAACTAACTCCCCAAGTACTTTTGACTTCACAGATACCTAATGGTAAATCTACCTTTTCCAAGACTCATTAATAATACAATTGACTGACTAAACATTAAAATTATGACTCCTACTAACTAATAAATATCTTGATTATTCTAAGGGCTTATATTTGCTTATATTTGTCATTAATACAAAAATACATAAGGATTTTTATTAGGCTATCTACATCACATATGACTAAAATTTAGTCAATCTAATTTAGTTTTCCATAATCATTTTGGTGCAGAAGCCATGCGCATAATATCAACAACATTCAAGGTTATACGATCACACCATTAGCCTCAACCAATTCAAGTATCAAATAAATTTGATGAAACAAGTTTATGTATATACTACCACTAATAACCAAATATACACATAATGATTTCCATCATAGATAGGATGTAAAAACAAAGCAAAGCCTAAGCTACTATATATTGTGACATCAAAATTATTAAAACTTGTAACATATGAAAAAAAAAAAAAAGGAAAGCTTAGAGTTGACAATGAAACAGTGATTTAGAACTCATTGGTAATCAACATAGGACCTCAAATATGAAAATATGAATTAGAATAGAATCAAGTATTACTATAAAATAGTTGTATTTCCATCGAAAGCAGACCCTCTGCCTCAAAAATTTTCCATCCTAAAAAGGTGTAGAATCTCAGACTAAAAATTACATATGCTAATTACATGTCAAAGGTGTACTTTTAAAGTGTTTTGGTAATTGATTAAAGTTCTAAGCAACAGTTTATGGATTGGAACAAAGACCATATTATGTATACATTGCTATAAGATTTTTGTTAGTATCATTTACTATTATGATAAAAATAACACTGCAGGAAGATTGGGTTCAAACACAAAGCAAACTAGGAAGATTCTGGTGAATGGCCAGAGACAAGAACTGGCTTATGGAACATCAGTAAGTGAATTTTTTTGAAAAGCTTTTGCCTTAATAAATGTAGCATCCATCCATCATCCAAGTTTTCTACAATAATCAATCACACACCCAGGTTCAAAACGAACCACCCAACAAGAAATTAAATAACTTTTTAACTCAAAATCTGTGCAAGTCATTACCCACTAGCTAAAAATCTAAATTTTGAAAATGAATTGAATATGTAATGCAAGACATCTGGACATGTCCTCTAGTATTAGCATAGGTTAAACCTCTCTTAGAAAGACAATGCCTATCAAAGAAACTGCAATGATCACAGAAACTGGAATTTTCATTCAATAACTAAAGCCAAAATTTAAAAGAAATCATTATTTAGTAAAATCCGAAAGGATATGGTACTACTATTTCCGATTAACATAGATGAAGGGAAAAAGAGAATTAAGTGATATACTCCCTCTAAATTGATAGCCAAACAATTCCAAAGGAAAAGTCAAACAAGGGTAAACGAACCACCCAATACTAAATTTTGCAAGGTGACATGAGATTCTTTGCAAGAAATCTAAATTTTTGACTTATATACATATACAACTAGGCATCCACCAAATAGATAATTATATCGCAAAGTGAGATTTGTTTGTAATTAAGCTAATAAATTTCAAAATTTAAGTTGCATATGATAGAGACCTTCTATTCTATGGTCAACGGTCAATTACGCTGTGCTCACCAATCATCAATATTGAAAATGAATGAGTCAAATGAAATGAGACACCAAAATTGAAAATTAATTCTGTCCTAACCAAAAAAATAATAAAAAATAAGGAAAAACAACGAGAGTCCCTTTCTATTCTTCGCTAGAGGCTGACAAAATAAACTGAATAAAAATTGCTCACTTTCCCCTCAAAAGATCAAAAGATCAAACAAACAATAAAGTAAAAATAATAATAGGAAGGAAGAACAAAATTCAAAAGCACGAATCAGAACAACAGAAGCATAAATTTCAATTTTTATTTCATAGCGCACGAATCAGAAGCATGAAGCCAAAAGGGAAGCCAAAGAACAACAGTCTGGCCATAAAGCATTCACGTACCTGGAAAATGGAGTGATTGAACCCAAAGGGAAGCGAGAGACGGTGGTCGAATGTGAGGAATGTAGGCGGTAGTCGCTGAAGAGGTCTTCTTCTCTTGCGTAGCTGTGTTGTGGAGACGGGAGAGGCAAATGAGACAAGGGTTTTTGGGGACAAGCATAAGGGCAAAAGAGACTTTTTACATTTAAAAAAAACTTTCCCATGTTGTGNCCCCCCCCCCCCCCCCCCGGCCGCCGCCGTACCAAACATGGGAGTCTTGGTTTCCCAAGTTATGATTCCTGGGAAACTAAAATAATCCTTGTACCAAACGCCCCCTTATAGTTTATGTAGCTATTAAAGAGAATCATAGAATTAATTGAATTTCTAGATTATTTGTAATTCACATAGGAATATAGTGGGTTCATAATTTGAAAATATGTTTGTTTGACCTTGGGAAAGGCTAATGGATAATTTAGGGTTCTTGGCTAGCAATTAAGAAGCTTGTCTTTCATTAATGAATTAGGAGTAACAATTCGCACTAGCTATGGTGAATCAAAACTCTAGATATTCTCTCTCCATATTTCCACTCTTTTTACAATGATTTTTATTCATTTACTATTTTGCATTTGATTATTGTTATAATTCAACTTATCAATTGTTTAGAAAAAATTGGAATACGCCCAATTTTGGTACTTAGTAGCCACAGTCTTCGTGGGACGATACTTTAACTCACATCTCTATTACTTGATTATGATATGTACACTTGCGTACACTTTTTACATAACAATAACACATAATTTGATGGACACCAATAGTTGCAAACTTAAAAAATAAAAGGACAAAAATTTTATTTAAGGCAACTAATTTGATAGAGAAAAAAAAAGAGCTGGTAGGGGCTAATGGCAACTAATACCCAATGCTTTCATATATGCTTTTCTTATATTCATGGAACAAAACTCATTCATACAATCTTTGAGTTTTAGAAAAAGAGAATGTGAGTATTTTAAAACGGGTACTTTCGGATTAAAATATATGTGCTTATATATATGACCAGCTGAAGGAACTTCTACGATTATTAGTTGAAAGCATAAAGGAAGAAAAATTTACAAGTATTCATTGACCTTCACGTTTAGTACATTCACACTTGAATAATTGAATATTATCAATAATAAACTGCAAAAAGGTAGAACAAAACTTTAGAAAATACATATATATCTTATCAGTAACAACATATATTCAATTCACAAAGATTTTAATTAATTAGCTGAGTTGAGAGCACTGCAAATCCTTCTTATCTCCCCATTTGATCATGTTATAGGATCAATGTCTCTTATCTTTATCATGGCAGATGCTGTTGAGTGGATTTTATACCCATTCCTTAGGTACTTCTAGCTTAATATTTTGTATGTTTTTAGTATTAAAGAGTATGTTTTTGTTAATTGTGCAGGTGTAATTAAAATAGAAAAACTTTGGTCTTTAAGGTGATAAAAACATGACAGATGTTGGAAGAAGATGGCTTGAAGTGTTGTTGGTTTCACTACAAGAATTTTGCAGGATTCCAACGGAATTTTTCTGTTGGAATTTCTAATTTTAATGAAAATTTGAACGGAATTTGGGTCATTGGAAAAGTGGCTGTTGGAATTGTAAAATTCTAACAAAAATTCCAACGGTAAAATAACGTTGGAATTCATTTTTAATAACATAATTCCAATTATTTTTCGTTGGAATTATTGTTGGAATTTTGTTTTTATTAATTTTTTTATTTAATTTTTAAAAACTATTTCAACGGTAATCCTTAGGAAAAATACCATTGGAATTATTTAAAAAAAAAAATTCCAATGGTATTTTCCCTAGGAATTACCATCGGAATTTTTGCAATTATTAATTTTTTAAAAAAATTCTTATTAAATATATATAGATCAAATGTGAGAAAATATGCAATATCCAAATAAATAATAGAAATAGTTATTATTTAAGTAAGGAAATATAAAACACAGTAAGAGATGCAAATTAACTTCTAAAAGTCATAAGAATCATCTCCCAAATCTTCATCGTCCTTATCACCTTCATTAATGGTTGGAGGTCGTAGCAACGTAGTAGGAGCAGTCTCTGAGTTGTTCTGTCCATAATGCATATGGATGGCGAATTGCGTTAAAAATCCTTTCAGTGTGGCTAATTCACTCTCAAGTTGGGAGACTCATAGATTGGACTATCTTTGGGACTGCAACTGGGTCTTAAGAGTTGCAACACGATTTACACTAGCTTTAAGTGTGGTCAACTCCGCCTCAAGTTGTGCAATCCGGTCACCTTGAGTACGTTGTTGTTCCTCCAATTAGGTCTCAAGAACTGCAATACGCTGTTGCAACTAAGTAAACTCATCACTGTTGTGCGCAATGGTGGCAGACTGAGACTCGGACCTGCTGGACCCGGACCTGGATGAAGAATAGAATGTTACTTCAGATCCAAATCCATAAGCTCGGCCTCTCTTATTTTCCCCTTAGTTGCCTGGAAAAAAGAGGGCAGAGTCATCAACAGATGATCCTGAGGCTGTAACATCCTCCTTTAACTTCTCAAAGGAACTCTGCATATGATTTCCAAAACAACACAAAACAAAAGTAATCAGTGAAAATAAGGTAATTATGCTAGAAACTCAATTATTATGTTATAATGAGATATACTCACATAAGTCCTGGCTGCCCTGGGTGTTTACCACTGGTTCGTCTCATCATTATGGTTCAACTTACAAAAAAGCTTTGGGATGGTAGCCTCTCTCCCTAGTTCCCATGTCTAAAACATATAATAAATTTACATTAGTTATCAATAATAAATTAAGACATACTTATAAAAAGTGTATTATCAATAAATAAAACATACATATCGCATTTTATGCTTTGACATAGAAATGGAGTCATCCCAGTTCACACATCCTCCCTCACTAACTGATCAATTCTTCTTGTTTCGCTCTGACTTATGCTTGAACTCAGGGTCAGTCGTCCACTTAACCCATAGTGCATCAAAGACTTCATTGGACAACCACTTTTCCTTTGACTTGTGAGCATGAATAGAGGCTAAGTTTGCTCAAACTGTGTCAGCACACTTAAGCCCCCAGATCCGCCTAATAGCATCATATTGCGGATCCCACCTATAATATTTTTGAACCAATGATAGTGAGAAATTAGTTAGACTACTAGTTGAACACAATTGACAAACATAATGTGTAAAGTAAATAATATAATTTAATTGTATAACTTAAAATTCGTCCCACCACATATCTCTCACTTTCTAGGAATGTCCTTCTAGCCCATCCACGATTGTTTATACTTGGCCTTCATGATGTAAGAAATGACAGCAACTGTGTCAAGACGGTAGAAACCTGTACAACACAAATTAGAAGAATTATTATATATAGAACATATATGAAAATAGTACTGAAATTTACAACAATAAAACATAGAAAGTGTAGACATTATACTCATTCTCATTCGGTCGAACCCACATCCTACTATCAATCGATCCACATGTCGTCGCAGTGGATGTAGCATCAGAAGAACCCTGAGTCGATGGTGCATGTGATGGATGTAGTTGGGTGGATTCAATGGGAGTATGAGACGGTGTATGGTCAAAATGCACGTCAGGGGTGCAAAATAAGTCTCTAATAGAGCATGAACTCTCCATTTGCCTCGAGAGCCAGAACCAGAGCACGTGTGCCTGTCCCTGACATCTGTGAATAAAAAAACATCAAATATGTAAGTGAGACATTAAATAATAGATACATGCACAAAATAATATAAAGGCATAATTCAACCATAAATTAACATTAACAATTAATCACTTTCAACTAAGTAATCACTAGAGACTTCCTCCTCAGTTTCAAGCTCCTTGCTATCATATGATTGTTCATTTTTTGCACCATGCTCTCCCACTTCATCATCAGCTTCAGCATATGCATTAAATGTAATGTCCCTTAAATTTTCACCCTTATCATTAGCATCTCTTAAATTATTTACAATCTAGTCGTGAGAAGAGACTTCAGTGAAATGCAAAGTTCTATCATCCTAGAATGGAGCATCCCGTAATTCAATTATGCACCTTGATTTCATTTTAATCACCACAAACCAATCTCTCTTGTTAGGATTTGGGTATAGAGAGAGTGTAAAATATACTTGCTTTGCTTGTTATATGTGTATCTCCTATTCGATTTGACCTCAATAATCTCATACTTGGGACAAATTCTTATAACCATGGGCGAAGGATCAAACCATTTACAATTGAAAAGTGTCAATCGACTTTCGATTCTATGCCCAAATAGATGTGTGAAAAAAATAATCATTCACAAAATAAATAAATTGAGAATGTCTGCACTACTCTTAAAAGGCCCCAAAGCTAAATTGTACAGAAATTAATCTGTAAAGTTATTATTTGGATTGTGCACCTATTAACCATTAATAAAGATTGTGTTATATCAACACATATGTTATAATAGATAATAATGATAACTTCATTATGTAATTGTAGAAAGAACTTACATGATTTTTGAACCAAAGCACAAAACTTAATTCTATTTATTTGTCAACTTCAATGGAGAAGATATTAGTGATAGTTGACGTCAATGACTCAACATAAATGATGCAATCATCATCATATGCATTAAACATTAAATTATAGAACTTGCAAAATATTGAATAACACATGAAACATATGACTTACTTCATGAATGGTTCAATTTTGGGGCAATTTAAAAGAACATATAGAGATATTGTAGCTAATTCATCCTCATTTAGGTAACGAGTTCTACACGCCTCCTTACGTTGGCTAGGATAGTTAAAGATAAATAGTGGATGATGCACATACGACTCTCCACCATCATCATTTCGAGGAACTTTTTTATTTCTAGAATGAACGTGAGACTCAAAGTAATAAGAACAAAATGTAAAAGTCTTTTCAAGTATGTAAGTTTCGCAAATAAAACCCTCCATATGAGATTTATTTTTTATTTTTTTTCTTAAGATGGTGTAAAAGCCTATGAAAAACCAAAATATTGCATGATTATAATGCATATAAATGACGAGGCATTCAAATGTAATTAATTTTCAAATGATAGATTTAGGCCTCTCAAATGGATACATCCATCAATATTGTATAAGTCCACCAACTCGTGCTTCATACACTAAGTGTATGGTTAAGTGTTCCATGACGTCAAAGAAGCCAAGAGGAAATATCTTCTCCAATTTATACAAGATAATGAGAATATTCTTATCCATCATGTCAAGTATACTTTCTTCTGGTGTCAGATAACATAAGTCTCGAAAGAAATAACTCAATTCAGTTAAAAATTTTCATATAGGAGTAGATAAACAACTAAACGCAATTGGAAGCAATCTCTCCATGAAGACATAACAATCATGACTCTTCTTATGTTACAAATTGCAACTTCTCATATCAACACATCTTCCTAAGTTAGATGCATATCCATTTGGAAGCCTCAGGTCCTGTACCCACTCATATATTGCTATCTTCTTATCCATATTTAAAGTGTATTGCGCCTTCAGTTTGACAAATTTTTCATTGCCTCTGTCTTCCAACTTTAAGGCATTTCATCTACAAAACAACCCGAGATTCATTCTCGCCTTTACATTATCATTAGTTTTACCTTTAGCATCCATAACTGTGTTGTAAATATTTTTGAAGACAATACTCTCTATATGCATGACATCTACATTGTATAAGCTCAACAAATCACACCAATATGACAAGTCCCAAAAGATACTGCATTTAGTCCTATTATGACTCTCATCGTAACCAAGTAAATGATACATTCCTCCAGTATCAGTTATCTTGGGAAATTGAAAAATTTGTTCAAATAATTCAACTCCTGAGTATCACATAGACATGTGACCTAATTCAATAATACATTTCAAGAAGTTATTCTTATTCTTAGGAAATGGATGATCCATAGGCAAGAATTGTCGATGACAATCAAAGTAACAAATGTTTCAACCATTTTTAGCATAAAATGTTTTCGAACCTTGCATATAAACTGGATAACTCAAACGACCTGCTGTTTGCCAACCCGGCAACATGCCATAAGTAGGGAAGTTATTGATAATTCACATCAAAGCAGCCTTTAAACCAAAATTTTGTTTCTTAGAAATATCATACGTTTGCACACCATCATCTCATAACAGTTTCAGATTATCAATTAGAGACTGTAAGTACGCATCTATCTTGCTTTTTGGATTATGTGAGCCAATAATTATTATTGTTAGAAACATGTATTCTCTTTTCATGCACATTCCAAGAGGAAGATTGTATGGATTTAGGATTACAGGCCAACAAGAGTATATATTAGAGTTCATATTGAAAGGACTAAAACCATCAAAACACAGACCTAATCTCACATTTCTTGGTGAGTTCGACTGAAATGCTTACACGCTTTCCCATCTGAAGGGTGTGACAACACTCATTCCTCACATTGATTTTCATGATGCCAAATCATATATTTTGCAATTGCATTAGAGGCAAACAATTTTTGTAACCGAGGAATTATCAGTAAATATCACATCTGTTTTTTCGGGATCTCTTTTTTTTTTTTGGCTATTTTTACTTCCTCTATCCTCAAAACAGGTTTCACCACAAAATCTTCATTCTCTATTTGCTTGGCCATCACCATAATACAACATAGATCCGGATGGACAACAATCTATTTTCTTATAGTCACACCCAAGGTAAGACACTAATTTCTTAGTTTGATAAAAATTATCACACATTTAATGACCCACAAGCAATACCTCATTTATCAATGTGATTATCTCATTAGTACACACATTAGGCATGTTGTAATCAGACTTAATGCTTAACAGTCTAACCGCAATTGATAACACAAAGTGACTCTCACATCCATCCCATAAAGGAGACTATGCAGCACATAGCATCTCATAAAACTTTGTGGAATCAGAATTAGGTTCCTAAAAAACTAGAGCCTCTAGCATCAATAATCATTCGCTCATATGGATTCAAATCATCGAAAATTGGATCAGCTTCGTAACCTCTTCCAAGAATTGGTGGTTCAGTCTCCCCATGATTATGCTAATAATAATGATGTGGTTGAAAACGTTTCCTATATAAATGTTGCCTTACTTCATCCGGATCATAAAATCTCAAGCACTTACATTTTAAGCATGGACACCTAAATGTTTCTTCCCGTTTAAACGCCTCCAGTTCACGAGCAGCTACAATAAATTCCTCAACACCCCATATGAATGCATCTAATAATTTATTCCCTTGAGGATTTTTCCTATTATACATCCAACGACGATACTCAGGTATCTTCATCTATTCAAACACTGAAATAGGATTGGATTAAACAATTTCTTACACATTGCTCTAAACCTAAAGCTGAAAGGGTATGCTTCTATCTCATTCTTTGAGAGTGCTTCACACTAAAACAAGCTTATACAAGTAACTAGTTTAATAAAATTTCAACATCATCTCCCTATAGTTCTCTGAGTACACGAAATACACTACATAAATAGCATAAATATGCACCCAAAGAAACACAAAGAGATGATGTGAAATTTTAATAGACAAGTTACAAAATAAACTTGCATACCTAATTTAGTAAATGCACTTCTTCAAGAATAGTCCCAAAATTAGGGACTATCTAAGAGTTAACTCTTCTCAGTTAACTCTTAGACGAGTTACTAAGTTAAATAAGTTATCCTTAAGCTATACTAACTAAGAGTGTGTAGAATATCCTATGTAACAGTTAACTATTAAAAAAAAAAAAAAAAATTGAAAGTACAAAATATTTATTGCTTGTGTCACTGTACAAGACCACTTATTTCACACAAGTACTATTTGTAGCACTGTACAATAATCATACATAATTAATACATGATAACTACATATTTAAATAATCAAATGTGCTATTCCAAGACAATCATATGCATTATAAGAGAACATAGATGCTAACGGCTCACCAAAACTAGCAGTCCAAAATATAGAGAATAAACAATTGGTAAGATGTAGCATGAATCTAAAGGAAAAGTAAAATTAAACATATGACTATAAAATTTCTGCTAACCTTTGCTTTCTATCCACAAATGTAGTAGCAAAGTTTGAGTCAGTAGGTAATAAACAAAATGCACAGAGTCAGGAACTTCTGCTAATCCTCCTCGTAGACTCAATACACACTTTTATCCCTTTGTACATAAGAAAATAAACAATGAATATAGTAAATAACAGCTGAATTATATCATGTAAAAGTATTAGACAACATGCCAAAACAATGAAAATGATAGACAAACATAAATATATACTTGTAAGCTGCAATGTTCAAATCGAAATTTCAATGGCAGAGCAATGTAAGTGATGAGCAACTAAAGTTTTAAAGTAAAATGCTGCTAAAATAGAGATTACTCTGAAAAAAGCAATTAGAACTTTCAGTAGTGATCAAGGATATGCTTCTTCTTGGTGTATATTGAACTAGAGAGTCACGATACTAACATTGCATGACTATTTCTGCTAAGCAAATAGTATTTGAATTTTAACTCATACTAAACACAGAACAACACATATGAATCTAAAATATGGGTTGTGAAAAATTCAAGTCAAAATTTTATTATATATCATGTGCTTAAATTTCACTAAGAATTTGTACTTTTCAAACACCAGCAAAAATTCCAATCTAAAAAGGACATGCTTTAGTGAACAACAAAGCTTAGCTCATCACCGTTTAGCTCGTACACGAAATTGTAAGGGTTCCATTAACCAACTACTTTTTCAAATACATTGAAAGATGTTCGATGCATGTGGGGAAAACAGTGAATTTCTAGTTAAGAGCTCAAATTTATTCCATGTTTTCAAAACAGGTTTGTAAGGAGGGACCATTTCCTTAAAGTAAATAGATCCAAAATTTGTGAAAGAATGGAACCCATATAACAAGCTCATAATGATGAGAGTGATTAGCATCAAACATAAACATTTGAACACAAGAGATTCTACTCATTAAGACACACAAATCATAGGTTTAATAAACGATGTGGTTTTACTTTTTGTGTTAAGGAGAAGTACTAAACAAGCAGTTAGTGCATGTTTTTAAATATTGGAAAAGTCAAGAATCAAAAAATTGCCATGTGGGGGAGACTCAACCAGTTTGGAAAGTTTTCAACATCAAGTTACTCAACCACTTAGGTTAAGCTTAAGTGTCACATATTTTGAAATTCCAAGTTTGACTGATGCAACTACTCTTGGACCTTAAAACAGTAAAATCCAACAAATTCCTTTATCCTTGCTTAATCAGCAACAACTAGTTCATGTCACAAACATAAACACAATCATAATATAACTGGAGGAAGAAAAGGTGATGACTTCTATTTACAAGCAAAAACATGAGGAAGATGTATTTATCAAGTGAAGGTCTTAGAAGCACAAAGTTCAAAGGCTTCCCATGCGCATGACTAGGACTTAAAAAAAAGATTGACATGATTTGAAAGCAACATGAGAATAATAATTTGAGCTTCTTTTTTAATTGCTCAAGGTTATGATGGACCAAAGGTTTTGACTGTTGCTTTTGTGAAGAACCCCACATAAAACTGCTTAAAAGTTCTTCTCCACACTATGTTATTTAGATCCTTTCTATTCTGTGAACAAGAAGGAACAACCCAAGATCATTGAACCAACAACTTTTTATATACAAATACAATGCTTTTTCCATGTTTTTACCTTTAGTGAGGAAGATAAGATGGTGTTAGGTGGATTTTATATCCACTTTATAGATGCTTTTAGCTTAATATTGTGTTTGTTTCTTGAGGTTTTTGAGATCTAAACAAGTTAATTTTTTCTAATGTGAAGTGTGGAATTCGTTGTGTAAGATACATTTAGGAGAATTTTGGCAATTTGAAGTAGAGAAGTGGCACCCCAACGCCCCTGGACCAGTGCCCCAACGTTGCGTCTAAGCCAACACTTGCAATTTCTCTTCTCCAAGCACCTCAACGCCCCTCTCCTAGCGCCCCAACGCTGCTTCTCGGGCATCGTGTGAAAAAGCCAAGCTTCAGGTGCCCCAACGCCCCTCTCGTAGCGTCCCCGCACTCGTGACCTACCAATGAGATTAGAATAGAGGCCCTCAACGCTCCTCTCCCAGCATCCCAGCGCTAGTTACTTGTTTTTCCATAGGCATAACTTAGTTTCCTAATAGAATTAGGATTATGCGTAATAAGTATTTAAGCAACTTTTAGGTTTTAATTTAGCTCTCTCTGTGGACGTTTTTGGAAGGAGGCAAGCAAGAGCAAGACAAGGATTGAAAGTGCAAATTGGTGATAGCAGATTTGGGCTTCTTAACTGAGTTTTCTTCTTCTTCCCTCTGCCTTATGTCTAGAAATTATTCAACCATGCTTTTAATTTCAGTTATGAACTAATTTCTCATCTAGGGCTATGATGTAGCCTAATTATAAATTGTAGTTTATTCTAGACTTAATCAAAGATTCATCTTTTCTATTTTAATATTTGTCTTTGTTCTTCACGCTTCTAGTTAACTGGCTATTAATTAGTTGATTAGTTAATAACAATAAGACCAGAAGGAGAGTTGTGTGTCTAAGTTCATTGAGATAAATGTCATAGGTTCATGTAGGATAAGAATATACCTCCATGACATGTGTAGTTAATTAAAAAGATCCATAAAGCTTAATGAATTCTTGATTATTGTAACTCACATAGGAATATAATGGGTTAGCAATTAGGAATACTTTTACTAGACCTTAGGAAAGGCTAATGAATTGTTTAGGGAATCTTGGCTAGCTAATAGAAAGATGAATCATAGATTAAGGATAAAAGGAATAAAAATCAGGATTAATTACGGTGAAATTGGAATCCCTAGAGTTTTCTCACTCTTACATTCTTTGTGATTTATATCTGCCTTGTTAATTTTCAATTTAATTACTTTAGATCCTTGAACCCCTTTTTCCATTGTTGATTAGATAAATTTGGAATTGACCCAATTTCGGTAATTGATATTACTAATCCTCGAGGGACGATCTTTATTCTCACTCTATTACTTGTAAGACGATAATGTGCACTTGCATTCCATTTTAGCACAACAAGTTTTTGGCACCGTTGTTGGGGATTAATTGATTATTAATATTGATACTTAGTAATTCCTAGTTTAATCTAATCATTATTTTCAATTTTGGTTAGTTTAATATTTCTATTTACTTATACTTTTAGGAGATTTCTTTTGTGGTTTATGAGAAAAGCTGGAAGTGATTCTTTGCTACCATTTGATTCTGAGATAAAGAAGACTTATCAAAAGAACAGAAAGGAAAAAAGAGACTCGGCCAGATTTTTAATAGACACAATGGCAAAAAGAAATCCCCCGAAAGCACTTGGTGACTACGATGTTCCTTTATCACATATACCACATTTGGTATAAGACGACCGGTAATTCAAGCCAACACTTTTAAAATAAAGCCTGTTGTCATCCACATGGTACATGCTAGCCAATTCAATGGGTTTGCCAATGAAGATCATCATGCTCACATTGCCAGTTTCTTGGAGATGTGTGACACATTCAAGCATAGTGGTGCTTCTGATGATGCCATCCGACTTCATCTTTTTCCTTTCTCACTGAGGGATAAAGCCAAGTCTTGGCTACAATCATTGCCAGTGGAAACCATCACTACTTGGGATATCTTGGAACATAAATTTTTGGGACTACTTTCAATCAACAAGATGAGGAATGACATTGCTACTTTCAATCAACAAGATATGGAGTCACTTCAAGAGGCTTAGGAAAGGTATAAAGAACTGCTTAGCAGATGTCCCCACCATGGACTTCTTGATTGGTTGCAACTACAGACCTTCTATATTGGGTTAACAAGTTCAACCAAGACACTTATGGATGCTGCTATAGGACAATCTTTAATGAGGAAGACATATGAAGATGCAAATGACTTATTAGAGGAGATGGCTGCTAATGCCTATCAATGGCCTACTGAGAGGTCCGCACCATGCAAGGTACTTGGGGTTCATGAAGTAGACATTCTAACTTCCCTATCTGCTAAAACGGATTCCATCTCTAAGTAGTTATCATCTATGAAAGTCAATGCCATCATTTCTCCTCCTGAAATTTGTGATCACTGTAGTGGACCTCATGCTAGCATTGATTGCCAAGTTGGCAACCCCTTCTCTCCATCTCAGTCAGAAGAAGCACATTATATGGGAAACTCAAGAAAGCAGAACAACCATTACTCTAACACATATAATTCGGGGTGGAGAAATCACCCAAAGTTTTCTTGGAGGAATAATCAAAATTCTACTCCACTACAAATGCAAGCTCAACAACCTACACCTAAGATTTCTTTGGAAGATGCTATTGCACAATTAACAACTAACACCAGTCAGTTTATGGCAAGAATAGATGCTTCTATTCTAAATTTGGAAGTGCAAGTGGGTCAACTATCTAGCATGCTGACTTCTAGATAGCAAGGGTCATTGCCTAGTGATACAGTGGTGAATCCTAATGAGCACATAAAAGCAATCACTCTTCGCAGTGGTAAGACCTTAGATGAGTCACTTGAAGTTGAAAAGAATGTGCCAAATAAACCAGTTGAGTCTGAGACAAAGGAGACAATCCAGTGGCACCACCTAAGGAAAGTGTGGGGAAGACTTCTAAGCTATTTCCAGACAATGCCCCACCTTATGTTCCACCTCTCCCTTTTCCTTAGAGGTTCAAAAAAAAAGAAGCTGGATAACCAAATTTCCAAATTTCTAGAAGTGTTCAAGAAGTTACACATCAACATCCCATTTGTATATGCTCTTGAACAGATGTCCAACTATATTAAGTTTATGAAAGATATTCTATCTAACAAAAGGAAACTGGAAGACTATGAGACAGTTGCATTTACTGAAAAGTGCAGTGTTTTCCTTCAAAAGAAATTGCCACTCAAACTAAAAGATCTAGGGAGTTTCATTATACCTTGTACCATTGATAGTTCATTTTTTGGTAAAGCTCTGTGTGATCTAGGTGCTAGTATTAACTTGATGCCTTTATCTGTTTATAGGAAATTGGGTCTTGGTGAGGCTAAACCAACCACAGTGTCAATGCAATTAGCCGACAGATCCATCAAATATCTGAGAGGTCTCATAGAAAACGTACTAGTTAAAGTGGGCAAGTTCATCTTCCTAGCTGATTTCATTGTATTGGACATGGAGGAAGACCAAGAAATTCTCATTATTCTTGGTCGACCATTCTTAGCCACTGGGAGGACCTTGATTGATGTCCAGAAATGCCAATTGGTTTTGAGGGTACAATATGAAGAGGTGTCATCCAATGTGTTCAAGGCAATGAAGCACCCACTTGATGGAGACATTTGCTTCCAGATTGATACTATTGAAGAATGCACCAGGGAAACTGTCAAATCCACTAGTTTTTCCAAACCACTTGAAGCATGTTTGACTGGTATTCTTAGTCCAGATGATCCTGAGGTTCAGGAATATGTGAAGCAACTAGAGGCTACAACACCTATTTTCATTCATAGGCCCTTCAAAGAGCTTGGCACCAAGGCCATTAGACCATTACCTTCAATTCAGAAGCCACCTACTTTAGAGCTCAAGCAGTTACTTAAGCACTTGAAGTATGGTTTTCTAGGAGAATCTTCTACATTGCCAGTCATATTTTCTGTATCCTTGACAAAGGACCAAGAAAGCAAACTACTAAGGGTGTTAAGAGAGCACAAGATAGCACTAGGGTGTTCCATAGCTGACATCCAGGGAATTAGTCCCTCTCTATGCATGCATAAAATCATGATGGAAGAAATTTATAAACCATCTGTAGAGCACCAACGCTGGTTGAATCCCAACATGAAGGAGGTAGTGAGAGCAGAAGTACTAAAGCTTCTGGATGCGGGAATCATTTATCCTATCTCTGACAGTACTTGGGTGAGTCTGATGCAAGTGGTTCCCAAGAAAGGAGGCTTGACAGTGGTGAAAAATGACAACAATGAGTTGATTCCCACTAGGAAAGTGACTAGTTGGAGAGTGTGTATTGATTACAGGAAGCTCAACAAGGCCACCAGAAAAGACCACTTTCCTCTTCCTTTCATTGATTTGATGCTTGATAGACTAGCTGGACATCCCTACTACTGCTTCTTAGATAGTTATTCCAGTTACAATCAAATATCAATAGCACCGGAAGATCAAGAAAAGACCACATTCACTTGTCCTTATGACACCTTTGCCTTCTGACGCATGCCCTTTGGGTTATGCAATGCACCAGCAATTTTTCAATGATGCATGATAACTATTTTTTTGGACATGGTGGAGCAATTCATAGAAGTATTCATGGATGATTTCTCAGTATTTGGGGATTCTTGCCACTCATGCTTGGATAACCTCTCTTTAGTTCTTAAGAGATGTGAAGACATAAATCATGTATATGTGTTCTTGTTTCACTTATGAGTTGATTCACTCTCAACTGGACTTTCCTCCAATCACTGAGTACATAACCCTCTCCACTTGCCAATCCTGGCTCCCCAACACCGCTTCTTGGGCATCGTGTGAAAAATCCAAGCTTCAGCCTCCCTAACGCCCCTCTCCTAGCGTCCCAGTGCCTGTGACCTGCCAATGAGATCAAAATAGAGGCGTCCTAACACTCCATGGCATGTGTAGTTAATTAAAAAGATCTATAAAGCTTAATGAATTCTTGATTATTGTAACTCACATAGGAATATAGTGGGTTAGTAATTAGGAATATTTTCACTAGACCTTAGGAAAGGCTAATGAATTATTTAGGGAATCTTGGCTAGCTAATAGAAAGATGAATCATAGATTAAGGATAAAAGGAATAAAAATTAGGATTAATTACGGTGAAATCAGAATCCCTAGAGTTTTCTCACTCTTACATTCTTTGTGATTTATATCTGCCTTGTTAATTTTTAATTTAATTACTTTAGATCTTTGAACCCTTTTTCCATTGTTGATTAGATAAATTTGGAATTGACCCAATTTTGGTAATTGATATTACTAATCCTCGAGGGACGATCTCTATTCTCACTCTATTACTTGTAAGACGATAGCGTGCAATTGTGCTCCGTTTTAGCACAATAGAAGGGATGTTAGAGAAAGGGCTTTAAAAGAAAGGTTTTGGAGGAGAAATAATACATAGTAAGGGAAAATTGGGAATGGCCAGTGTTGCTGCATGAAAGAGGAAAACAAAACTACTCCTACAATGTAAGTGGTTGTTGCCATGGCTACATTGCTTGGGACTGAAACCATTACTATATTAGCCACATGAATTATTGACATATATTATCTAACTTGGGATTGTCTTTGCCCCCCAATTTCTGATACTCTAATTTTCCCACCAGACCCACCAACAAATAATGGTACAGAGTACAAACAATGCAAGGATAAGCAAATGCTTATAGTGGATAATAATAATAATATGAGGACAAAATTGTGTTTTTCCTAATTGTGACACACCCTCTGTCTAGAAACTATCGTTGTTGCTTAGATCCAAGCTAATTGGGTATGTCAGTTTCATGGGATTTTCTGTTGAGCAAATGCTTGAAAAAAAGTTTCATGGCTTGTTTAAGATTAAGGGAATGAATATAAGCCAAAAGTACCAAACTATTTCTCAGAGTTCAAATATGTTGAAATCGATAATTGGATGTTGCTACCATATAAGACATTCTTTTAAAATGGTGCAAAATAGCAGAAGTAAAACATGAAACAGCAATCCAGCAGTACCACATAGACACAAAAATTGGAAATCACACACACACAAAGGATATTTAATTAAGCTCTCTTGTAAGAAGTAAATAAATGAAGAAATACAGTAACTGCCTATTTAATAGGGGACTAAATGGTTCAGAGTAGCTTTTAGTCTGAACTTAGTCTATTGCCTTGGATCTTAAACTTATATCCTAATACTTAAATGCTGTCCACCAAAGAAAATAATGAACTCAGTCTATGCTTCTCTCGCACATGTACACACTTGAACAGCTAGTATAATCTGACCTTAACAAAAAGAGTATAGTAAATTTAATTAAACTCAAATTATGTCAATAGTTTATAAGTAACACTACTCTTAAATTGTTCCTCTAGAAGTAAAAACTACATTCATTGTGCATCCTAGTGCATTTTGCTAGTTACCCATATAACAATATTGAAAGTGAAACCCATGAAAACAATTTGCCATAGCAACAGTTGCAAGAGATATCAAAGCATGCTGCATGCCAACATTTACTCATTCTGATCCTTTATAACTTCTTTTGCATCTTATTATTTTGCTTTATTTACTTTTGTTGAGCAAATGCTTAAAGCAGCTAGATGTTAATTTACCTTGTTTCATTTCATGGCTACCAAACATAATACCTAATAGATGTACACAAACATCAATGCAGATGATTAATTCACTCACAAGTTTGTAAGGTGGTGTCTTTAAGCCATAAAAGGAAATAACTTTTGAAGACCTTGGGGAGTTGTTAACTATTCTTTTTTGTTGCTTGCACTAGGCAGAGAGGTAACACATAAGCACAAATCGGACAGAAGTTTCCATAAAGAAAAAAATCCCACATGAGGAATGATAAAAAAGCAATTTCAACAACACAAAAGCAGTACAAAGAAGTTATAGAAACAATTTCGCTTACTCCAGTACTATAGCAGTAAATTCTCAAGGACTATTCAAAATTTACTATGTCAATTACAGACGATATACCCCTGCCCCCTTTTCTTTGATAAAAAATTTGTTTCTATCCCAATTATGGACCTTTAATACAAGTAAATATAGAGAGAAAACCATAAAAACGTAGTTAAATAGCAATTATCAGCAAATATAGTCATAATCTTCATAACATTATGCTTATTAGTTATTTATTCTCCTTGCAAGATCAAAAGTACATCATTTTGGCATCTCAAATATGTTACAAATTCCATAATTGGGAACCAATTAAAGCAAATAGCAACTCTGTATTCCTAAATCCTAACCTCTTCACCTTACTTTAGTTAATAAGTTAGCATCATCAAACTGCCAGAACAAACAGCAAATTTTTATTCATTGATGCCATTGTTTGAGTAATTTTGTCAGAATGTTAATTAGTCCCTTCTCCAAAGAAATAAACCACACCAGTAGTATATATTAGAAAGGTGTAAGACAAAATTGGGAATGTAAACAACACCAGTGGTACAAACTTCTTCACTCGAAGGTTGACTCTCGACATCAATGTCATCCAACATGTTCACTATAAAATATTGTACCAATATAATAGCCTTTCTCCATATCATGAAACTAGATCCAGATTTTCCACAAAAGAAGAAGATTGATCCGATCAAAAAATGAAGAAAAAATTCTCCGAAAAGAATGAAAAATCCCATCAAACAGAGTATAAAATTCTCAACACTTGTTATCGAATAGATCAGATATGTGAATAAAAGTACCATAACCATCTGATTTACCATTAAAGCGATCGAAACTAAAAATTATTTATTCAAAACAAACTAAGAAAGCATAAACTGAAGAGATTTGGGGTTGTTGCAGCAAGCAAAGAGCAATGGCCCGAACCTAAAGGAAGAGAAGCCACCTGAAGTAGACGCTGCACCTTGCCACTAGGAAATGCGCTTGCCATAGAAAACCTCCACGCAAAGCAGGAGTTCAACGCTTGCAAAGGGAGAGGATGAAAACTCGCAGCTCTCAGGTGAAGGAAATCGGTAGAAAATGAAAGGGAAAGAGGAATGGCAAAGGGGCATATCAGCTTACATTCCGACAGTAATTCCAACAGAATTTACCATTGGAAATTGTTTAATTTTCAAAAAAAAATTGGGTTACAAGTTAATTAAACGGTGCGTTCTGGGGAGGGGTTAAGGAATTCCAACGGTATTTTTCGTTTGAATTACCGTAGGAACATCGAAAAAAAATTAAAATTTTCTTTCTTTCATGTTGATGGTGCATTTTTGGGCAAAAAAATTCCAATGGTATATATTGTTGGAAATAGAAAAAAAAAATTAAAATATTTTTTAGAAAATTTCAACGGTATTGAAATTTCATTGGAATTTCCCTTACACAATCTCTGTTGGAATTTCCGTTGAAATTTTAAACAAATTCTAACAGTATTTCGTTCCGTTGGAAAACTAGAAATTTCTTGTAGTGTTTGCAACATGTCCTGCGCGCATCAATGCCTAGCACCATCGCTCCTTGGCCCATGCCTCACACTCGATCACTCAAAGTGCTCCAGCACCTGTTTATTTAGCGCCCCTGCGCTTGTTGGAGAGAGCCCCAGCACTCTAAGACAGAAGGTAGGCGCCCCTGCCCTTCCAATGTGGCGCCCTAGCCCTTATTTTCATGCACCATGCAATTTTTCCAAGTACCTGGCGCCCCAACTCCCGCAAATTTCCCTCCTGACCAAAGACAAAGCGCCCCTGTGCTTCCATACAAGAGCCCTAATGCCAACCTTTGACTTTTTATAGACATAGTTTTCTTTCCTATTTGAATTAGGATTATTTGTAATTAGTATAAATAGATACTTTTAGGTTTTAAGAAATCTCTCTCTAGCCTAGACTTTTGAAGAGTAGAGAAGAAGCAAGAAAGGGATTGGAGCAAGGATTGGTGACAGCAAATCTAGGCTTCTACTCTGAGTTTTATTCTTCTTTCTTCTCATCTATGTCTATAATTTCATCAATTATGTTTTATTTTACTATCATGAACTAGTTTCTTTCTAGGGCTACGATGTAGCCTAACCATGAACGGTTGTAATTCCTTTTAGAATTAATTTACGATTTCATCTTTTTCTACTTGAGTGTTTATCTTTGTTCTTCATGCTTCTAATTGCTTTATCACCAATTAGTTGATAGGTTAATCGCAATGAGACCAAAAGGATATTTGTGTGTTTAGTTCATTAGGATAAATATCATAAGTTACATGTAAGATAGGGATATACCTGCATGGCTTGTGTAGTCAATTAAAGGAATCCATAGAATTGAATGAATTTTCTAGTTATTCGTAATTTACATAGGAATATAGCGGGTTCATAACTTAGAAGTATTTTCACTAGACCTTAGGAAAGGCTAATGAATAAATTAAAGAATCTTGGCTACCAATTAGAGATAATAAATCTAGATTAAGGAAATAAGGAATGAAGAACGGGATTAGTTATGGTGAAATCGAAATCCCTAGGCTTTCTCTCTATATTAATTCTTGACTTTTATCTGTTTTTGCTTACTTTCATTTTATTTAAGTTTATTCTTCCAATTTCTCCTTAATCAATTGATCAGATATAATTGGGATTAACCAAATTTTGATAATTAATAGCTTTAATCCTCATGGGAACGATAACTCACTTTTATTATATTACTTGTAAGATGATAGCATGTACTTGCGCTCCATTTTCTCACAACAAATTTTTGGTGCTGTGACCGGGGATTAATTGTTTATTAATATCGATACTCATTAATTCTTATTCTAATCTTATAATTTATTTTCATTGTTAGTTATTTTAATTTTTCTTTTAGCTTACACTTTCAAGAGATTTTCTTTTGGTGTATGAGAAAGCTAGAAGTAACTCTTTATTGCCATTTGATTCTAAGATAGAGAAGACCTGTCGAAAGAACATAAAGGAAAAAAGAGAGTCAACTAGATTTTTAATAGACACAATGGCAGAAGGAAATCCTCTGAAGGCATTACGTGACCATGCTATTACTTTAGTCACAGATACCACCTTTGGTATAAGGCGACCTGCAATTCAAGCAAACACCTTTGAGATCAAGCCGACAGTTTTTCACATGGTTTAGTAGGCCCAATTCAGTGGATTGGCTAATAAAGACCCATATGCTCACATTGCTAATTTCTTGGAGATATGTGATACATTCAAGCATAATGGTGCCTCTGATGAAGTTATCCGCCTTTGTCTTTTTCTATTCTCACTGAGGGATAAAGCCATCACTACATGGGATATCTTGGCACAAAAATTCTTAGCCAAATTCTTTCCACCTACTAAGATTGCCAATATGAGGAATGATATCACTACTTTCAGTCAACAAGATATGGAATCACTCCAAGAGGCTTGGGAAATGTATAAAGAATTACTTCGCAAATGCCCCAACTATGGATTTCCTAATTGGTTGCAACTAAAAACCTTCTACAATGGGTTTACAAGTTTAACCAAGACACTAGTTGATGCAACTACAGGCGAGTCCCTAATGAGAAAGACATATGAAGATGCTAATGATTTGTTAGAGGATATGGCTGCTAATGCTTATCAATGGCCTATTGAAAGGTCTACACCATGCATGATACTTAAGGTTCATGAAGTAGATATCCTCATTTCTCTGTATGCTAAAATGGATTCCACATCTTAGCAACTAACCTCTATGAAAGTCAATGTTATCACCTCTCCTCCTGAAAATTGTGATCACTGTGATAGACCTCATGCTAGAACTGATTGCCAAGTTGGCAACCTCTTCTCTCCATCTCAGTCAGAAGAAGTACACTTTGTGGGAAACCTAAGCAAGCAGAACAACCTTTACTCTAACACATATAATCTGGGGTGGATAAACCACCTAAATTTTTCTTGGAGAAACAGTTAGAATCTTTCTCAACCACAACCTCCATTTCAACCACTAGTGCAAGCTCAACCACCACCATCACAAAAGGTTTCCTTGGAGGATGCCCTTGCCTAATTGACTATGAACACAAGTCAGTTTATGGCAAGAACTGATGCCTCCATCTACAACCTAGAAGTACAAATGAGTCAACTATCTAGCATTCTTACTACCAAACAACATGGGTCATTGCCTAGTGATATAGAGGTGAATCCTAAAGAGCATGTCATGGCTATCACTCTTCGTAGTGGGAAGACCTTAAATGAACCATTTGAAGTTGCAAAGAAGGTGCCCATTAAGCCAATTGAGCCTAAGACAAAGGAAGACAACCCAATAGAACCACCTGTGAAAGTTGTGGAGAAGTCAAAATCTAAGTTATTTTCAGATAATCCTCACCTTATGTTCCACCTCTTTCTTTCCCTCAGAGGTTCCAAAAGAAGAAGCTGGATAACCAATTCTCTAAATTTCTAGAAATGTTCAAAAAGCTGCACATCAACATTTCGTTTGCATATGCTCTTGAGCAAATGCCCAGCTATGTCAAATTCATGAAAGATATTCTGTCTAACAAAAGAAAGCTAGAAGAATTTGAGACCGTTGCACTTGCTGAGGAGTGCAGTGAAATCTTACAAAAGAAATTGCCACCAAAATTAACAGATCCAAGGATTTTTAATATTCCTTGCACTATTGGCAACATATTTTTTGGCAAGGCTCTTTGTGATCTTGGTGCCAGTATTAACCCTATGCATCTTTCTATTTTCAGGAAATTAGGTAAAACCAACCTACATTTCCTTGACATTGGCGAATATATTAATCAAGTACCCAAGGGAAATCATTGAGGATGTATTGGTGAAAGTGGACAAGTTCATCTTTCCAGCGGACTTCATTGTGCTTGACATTAAGGAGGACCAAGAAATTCCAATCATTCTGGGCCATCCTTTTTTAGCAACTGGGAAAGCTCTAATTCATGTGCAGAAAAGGAAACTCACTTTGAGGGTGCAAGGTGACCAAGTATCCTTCAAAGTCTTCAAAGAAATAAAGCACCCAGATGAAGTAAGTGTGCGCTTTAAAATTGACACTATAAACAGAAGCACCAAATTGAAGCTCGCAATGTGGGGACGTCTAATAAGGAAAAGTCACCTAATTTAGAGTCTAAAGACAAGAAAATTCCAAGGATCAAGGAGCTAGTTCCTCACATCGAGTAGAGCCTCATAAGAAAAGAAAGAAAAAGAAGTCATCCTTTAGCAAGATATTTTTGGAGCACCTTGGTAAATTTTCTTGCTATGGGGAAGTAAACAAGGTGTGGAAACTTAAAATGCATGGCAAAATCCATGGACATAGAGATGGTGGGGTGAAGTTCCAAAAGTCCTCCACTGCCATTTTTTATCCTGGTTGATTCCAGAGATAGTCTGGCTTAAGACTATAAATTAAGCGCTATTTGGGAGGCAACCCAAGAGTTTTTAGCATTTATTTTAATTTATTTAGCTTTATATTTTTATTTCAAAGATTTTAATTCTAGCTACCAGGTTTAACTTTAATGGTTAATTTTTTTTTATTTTTTGTATGGTATAAATCCTAAGTGTGATGGTTGCATTGGTGACAAATTGCGCAAAGTTACAAACTAACAGGCGCCACAACACTAGGCTGATAGCATCATAGCGACCATGACATAGAAAGCAAGTGCACTAGTGCTGGACAGGGAGCACAACTGCCCCTGTGCGCGCGACTCACAACCCACAGCAAGCAAGAGTCGAGGCTCAAGGAAGCAAGAGCCCCAGCGCCCGCAAAGGCGCTTGCATACTAGTGATGTGTCTTCAAAGTCTTGTTTTCTAAAAAAAAAATTCTGAAGTTACCCATTAAGTCAAAACACAAACTTTGAGGTACCCATTTGTCTTCCTCCTCTTGCATTTTTCTTTAACCCCCACACGCACCTACTACAAGTTCAAACACTACCCATCATATTTCATCAAGCACCCATTGTCATTTATCAACCATTTTCTATTCACAAGCATCCATTGTCATTTTATCACACACAAGGAAATCTACAAGAGGCATCAATGCCCCTCCATTGGGCACAATTGGGTATAGTTTTCTCTTCCTTCGCATCCTTTCCATTTGATTGCTAGTGCTACCCATTGTGGTTAGTAGATGTTTTCTACACTTCCTTAGTGTCTTGAACTTGATTTGGAGTTTGGTTGGCCATTTGGAGGGCTTCACAACCACAAATGGGTATGGGGTATAGTTCATGGTTAGCCATTCTTGCATGCAAGGTGTTCGAAAAAGTGCCTCATAGAACCCCCACTAGTTAAATTCAGTTCTAGATTGGCTGAAAGAGTTTCTTTGTGCAAGATACAGCAATCCACACCTTTCCCATGCCCCATGGAGTCTATAGATGCCACTTGATATCTGCCCATAACTTGTCATGCATGATGCCCTTCCTTAGTTGACAACCTATGCCTAGGTGCTTACACATTTAATCATCACTTGGTAGCTTGTGCACGTACTCAATTTTGGCAACTTTCATGCCCATCCACCATTACACATTGCATGTTAGCTTTGCTTTGGTTATATGGTATTGGATCGACACTTGACTACTAGGTGACTTCTCACCACTTTGGGTAGCTTTCATGACCATTTGAGCTTAGCATTGGGTTAGTTGAAGTGTCCCCCCCCCCCCCCTAATATAGCTCCACATGATGATGATGCATAGTGATCCACTTCTATTTCAGGGAAGTCCTACTATCTTTTTCTTCTTTGCTTTAAACATTGAAGACAATGTTTCCTTTAAGTTTAGGGGTGAGGAATTATTTCCTTTAAGTTTAGGATATTTTGGAGACAATTTTTCTTGTTTTCTTAGCCTCTAAGTTTTCTCTCTAAGTTCTTTTTAAACTTTGTTCCTCTTGTTGATGGAGGGCTAGTTACTCAAATCAATCCAGGTTTTGACAGTTCTGATTATTAATTCTGAGATAATGCTTTGATTGTCATTCATTTAGTGGTTAATCTACTTCTTTCCAAACTCTAAAATATTCTGTTTGAATTGCTTAAATTCAAATTTAAATTTTCATGTGTTGATTGTTGAATTGCATGCAATAAAAGATGAAATTAAAGGTTAATTAATGTTTCTAAGCTTTTGGACGGATTAATTACCTTGGTTGGATTCTGGACTTAGGTAAAATTTGATTTGAATGAGTGCTTAATTCATTTAGTTTTAATTGATCCAAAGTATGGTTGCTTAAGTAGTGGACATCCATAGAGCACTGAGAGGCTTCTTGATGTGTTCTAAGGCCAAGAACTAAGTTAATAATTGGATGGATTCTTTGAAATCAAGGATGAATTAAAATCAAAATTAGTTAGACTTGCATTGGTTGCTTTCCTTAAGGTTTACCACTTTTAATCATTGTCTGTTGATCACTTATACAAACAAAACCCCCTATTTAATTAACTCCCTAATTGGATTCCTTCACTAGATTAATCATTTGGTTCGACTTGGTGTGGACTTATGCTACAAGTAGCTTTGATAAACTGACTTTAAAATTTTACTAATTTGAAGAGCCTCAGCAGCTCATCAAATTTTGAAAATTTAAAGTCGGTTTACTAAAGCTACTCAAATTTTGCATAAGGAGAGGACTGTTGTCGGGAATACTCAAATTTTGGCGCCGTTGCCGGGGATTATTCTAGTTTTGATCAATCTTATTGTGAGTGTACTTTACTGCTAACCCTTCATAAATCCCCCTTTGTTGTTATGTCTTGGTAGTTTTTGGTGAAAACGGGTGATTTGAGGGAAATTTTTCAGAAAATTTAGTACGGATTTTTTAGCCTAGAATGACCTGAAAATTAGTCAGTTGAAGGAAAACGACCTAACAAGCATAACTCACTACTTTTGCAGTGAGCCCCTCCCCAGTTTGGTCAAATTTCATCGTTTAGACCACTTTTTTAATTTTTTAAGACTTTTTATTTGATTTTTGACTTCCATTTTCATCTAGTTTTCAAGTTGTGGTGATCTCATAAATTTTAAAAATATGTAGATACCTTAATTAGGATTATTTTGTTGTATTTTTGCCTTTGTTTTATGCATTTTGTGTGTTTATCTTTTAGTTCAATTCTATCCCTTTTTGCTACTTTTTGTCATTTTTTGTGTGATTTTGTGTTTTGTTGTTTTATCACTTTTTGTTCATGGTGCATACTAGGTTCCCCTACTACTAAAAGAGTCAAAAAGATTGTTACATCACTTTTTGAGAAACAGAGGATGGACCATATAGACTTGATGAATTGACATCTTTGGTGAGACAATTGGCAGTGGGACAACAAACACCTGAACTAGTCATGCAACCAATCCAATTTTGTGGCATATGTGCTTGCATATCTCATCTCACCAATGCATGCCCTACACTTCAGGATGATGTCTATGAATTTCAAGATCCTTTTGTAGCTGTAGACGATGTCTTTTTTGGAAAATCACCATACCAACCTCAGCAGTAACAACCTACATATGATCCATACTTCAACAACTATAACCCTGGTTGGAGATATCATCCCAGTCTGATATATGACAATGCAGCCTCACCACAGCAGTAGAGACAATTATTCCAGCAGCTTATGAAACAACAAAGTGCCATTATGCTGAGGTTTGAAAAATATATGCCAGCACTAATTGAACTTCAACCTGTAAGCAAGCTCACAAGTGAGCCACAGCCAGCAGAGAAAGCAGTCACTGGTTCTGTTTTCCATACTAATGTGATTGATGCTCTAATTAGGGATGTGTATGAGGAGTTATGTGCTAATTTCTCTAATTTTGTGGATTTAAAGGATTTTGTTCAGTGTCACTCATGTGCTGATTGTGATGGTGATATGACATGTGTTGTGTGTGCTGAGATCTCTGCATCCTTAAGAGAAGGAGATTCTGGTGAATCTGGTTCTACAGATTTTGAAGAAAACTCTCAATGGACAACCCAAGGCGAACTTAACATGGCTCTATGGTTAACTCTACACCCTTTCCTTGTGTGACATCACCTTATGTTGATTATACACTTGATATCGGTAGGAAGAATGTGGGTGTTGCATGGGCTGAACAACACCACCATATGCCAAATTTCTTTTTGTTTAGAAAGTTTCTTTTATTTCCTTATATATTTTTATGCTTTCATTTTATTCATAAGATTTTCAGTTTTATTTTGTCTTTTAAAGGCTTTGTGAGAATGGTCTTTGACCCGGGTATCTTACTTTGCTTGTTAAAAATATCGTGGAGGAGGTTCACTTGCAAGATGCCATCTACCTCCCCAGATAAGGATGTTTCTTTTCTCTCTTTTATTTTACTTGTCCTTATGTGATTGATGTTAATTGAGAATTGTTTTGAAGCTTTTACATTGAGAGCAATGCAAAATTTAAGTATGGGGGAGGTTTACATTCTGTTTTTATGTTTTTGTGTGTGTTTTTAATTCTGTTTTTAAAGTTCTATTTTCTGTTTAATTTACTGTTTATCGGTTTTATTTACTTTGTTATTTTTATTTTCTATTTAGTGTTCTTGCTTTTTTTTTTTCTCTATTTTCTGTTAAATATTTGTTTCTATTTTGATTTTCTGTTCACTTTATTGTTTTCTGCTTTTATTTAGGTTTGTTAATTATGTTTTGCTGTTTTTAGTCTCTTTGCTGTTTTCTGTTTTAATTGTCAATTTTTTGCTATTTTAATTGCCTTCCAATGATGTTTTAGAATTTGTAATGTTGTAAGTTTGAAGTAATTACATTTCAAGGTTTATAGCATGATTGAATAACTTGTTTTCCATACTTAATTTCACATGCTTGGTTTTGGATGTTGGATTAGTGATTAAATGTATAAGGAATTTAACTTTGATTATGGGTATATTTAAATGCTTTCTAGGTATTTTTTATGTTTAATTCTTGTTTTTTTTTGGTTTGTAAAATAGAATATTGAGTGAAATTTTTTGATTGAAAACTTTAGGCCAATGATAAAATTGACTTTCCCTGATTTACAACTTTAGAAAAATGATAGATTTTGTATTTGTATTTTTTTTTTTAACTCTTGATTTAACTCTTGTTTAACTGGAATTTCTTGAATCACCGAGCATTTATCCCTGTTTACTTGAAATTTGCATAGTTAGAAATGATTATGTGAATTTAGTCATTTCAAAATTTCATAGAATGCTAGAAGTTGTTTGATTGTCAGTTAAGGCAAAATCCTAGGCTGTACAATATTAGGAATATGATTTAGGCCATTATTGTTCAGTTTGAGCCTTTCTACCTAACCCTATGTATGATATTTTATCCCTAGTATACCCCATTGAGATTAAATTAGCCTGTTTCTTTGTCACCTAAACTAACCTTATTTTTATGATCTTTTGACCCGAACCTTTCCTCTAAAGCACATTTTCAGTCTTAAGAGTATCTAGAGAATATAAAGGAGATAGGTGGAGAAAGAAAAGAAAAATGTCAATGCAATTGTCACCAAAGAATGAAAATTCAAATGCTATATCCCTACTAATAAAAAAAAAAAAANAAAAAAAAAAAAAAAAAAAAAAACCATTTGTAATGAAAAGAAAAGACAATTGTGTAATCATTGAAAAGAAAAGAATGTCTTAAAGTGCATGAGATGTAGTAACCCAAAATATTTGAATTCTATTGGTGAATGGCAAAGTGAAGATGAAAACAAGGTTCGGGGAGTTAGAAGTGAAGAGATAGGTGCCCTTGAAATTTGCTCTAAACTGAATTTGTGTGATGGATGAATTAAGCCACATTATATCTATTATCCTACCCTTAACCCAGCCACACATTACAAGCCTATAATAAGTCCTTCTGATCCTTTATGTTGTGATTTGCTTACATCAGTGGAGATTGACATGAAAAACAAGCATATGAGATTCTGCACTGTAAATTAGAGATTTTTTTTTGTGAGCTTGTTTGCATAATCTAATTTAAGTATAGAGAGTCGAGTAAGCAATGGCCATATTACACACACACAAGGAATTTTAGTGAGATGAGATTAACTTTTGGGTTGACACCAAGGCTTTAAAAACTGGACCAGTGAGTGAACCGATTTGGCCAAAAATACCGATCAGACCAGTATAACCGAAACTTTTTTTCAAAATTAAAGATTTAAAAAGAAAACATGAAAGATAAAGAACAAAGCATCAAACTCAACTCATAAGTGAAAATCTTAAACTTAAAAATTAAAATACATAGTCTTAAAATCATCAAAACTAAATACATAAGCAAAATACACAAGTTATAACTCATAATCATAAACTAAATAAGTGAAATACACAAACATTAACTCATTTATTCTTCTCAAATTGAGGAGGATCTTGATTGAACCAAGCATGTGCCTCACTTAAGTCAATTTCATGGTCACTTTCATAACTTCCATCTAATATACCAATTGAATCCAAGTCCATCCCTTCACTTTCGCCACCAAGTTGTAATTGCCCTCCATCACCATATGGCTCTTCTTCAATGTTTTCTTCATTTTGAGTTGTAGCTTCTATTGGAATTGCTTCATCATTATAAAGCATATTCTCCAACTCATTATAATCAAGAATTGGAGAATCATCTTCTTCCATGACCCAAAACTCATTAATGTTTATGCTCTCAAAGTCAATAGGATCAAAATAAATTTTCTTCAAGTTATATGCCCTATAATTGAAGAAAAAAAATATAATGAATATGTTATAAAGAATCATTTCATCATAAGACATTAGTAAAAAAAATAAAATATGATTAAGAATTATATAAAATACCTATTTTTCAAACGCAAATTGTAATGAACATAAACAAGATCATTTAATCTTTGATGCTCCAATCTATTCCTTTTCTTGGAATGTATTCTTTCAAATACACTCCAATTTCTTTCACAACCCGAAGAAGATGCAGTTTGGCTCAAGAGCTTAATAGCTAATTTTTGGATAGTTGGAGCACTATATCCAAAGTATTTCTACCATTCATCTATAAAGAAATATAAAAAATCATTAGAAAAACCAAAAATATATAATCAAAGAGAACTGTAAAAAAAAAAAAAAAGTATTAAAATAGTGTTAAAATCTTACCGGGTTTCATATGTTTAGAAGATTCAAGAGCATATGGTCGAGAAAAGCTATCCAATCTCTTCTCATACAACTCACATTCATTCAAAAATTTGGACTTTTTTGAAGCCACCATTGCACTAACAACATCCATGAATCCCTTCATAACTTCCATTTTGGTAGAAAAGTTATGATTATCATAAAAGAATATAGGATTCAAGTAATAGGCAGCAGCATGAACACTTTGACGAAGTTGTTTATCCCATCTTCCTTGAATAATTCTTGTATAGGGCTTGTACGCTAATTTCTTATTCAATAATACACTCTTTATCACTTTTTTTGCCCTATACATGGCATCATACACATACCCAAGTGAAGGCTTCTCATCACCATCAACAATTCGTAGCATGGGAATAAGTGGAGACACGACTTTAACAATATGTTCACAAGAATTCCAAAACCTTGCATCTAAAACAATCTCCATATCCTTTGCCTTCTTGTCTTTAAAGTATCTAGACTCTCTAAAAGTCTTACTAGTCACCAATGCTTGCAAATCATGTTTGTGCTCAAAAATATTTTTCAATGCAATAAAAGTTGTTGCAAAACGTGTGGGTCTTGGCCGTATCATTTCAGTCCATCCTTCTCTTTTTCTTAGCCAAGCCAACAAAAATCCATGATTGTACACAAACTTTGTAATCAAAGATGCACACGGATGGCTAACCTACTCACATGATCTAACTTGCCAATGTCACCTAATATCAAGTTTAAGCAATGTGCAACACAAGGAGACCAAAAGATAGTAGGATACTCCTCATTTTGTAATCTCCCTGCTTTTTTATAATTAGCTGCATTATCCGTGATCAAATGTACAACATTCTTATGCCCAACAAATTCAACTAACTCCTTAAACAAATTGCAAAGAGTTTGAGCATCTTTTACAACATCAGAAGCATCAACAGATCTCACAAAAATTACTCATCTAGGACAATAGACAAGATAATTAATTAATTGTCTATTTCTTTAATCCTGCCAACCATCAGCCATAATAGTACAACCAGTTTCTGCCCACATACTTCTATAAGTTTCAACCAATAACTCAACCTCCTTTTTTAAATAATGCAACAACTTGCCTCTTATTGCATGATAATTTGGTCCTTTATAACCAGGACCAATTGCTGCTATAGCATCTATCATAGGCTTAAAATAAACAGAATTTATGGCATTTATAGGTAGACAACTATCAAAAAAGAACCTAGCAATGGCCAAATCAGCTTGATTGATAGCTTGTTTACTTGTCATTGCACTCTTAATTGATGGTTGATCTTGGACCAAAATATTTTTCCATCCCACTTGCCTTTCTTTTACCCTTTTGTGCTGAAGTTGTTATGCCTTTCCCTTTATCTTGAGTTGCTGGAGCAAGAATTTCTTGCAACTCGGGTGTGTCTCCCTCAAAAGGAATGGCGCTAGGCCCAAATGGATTATGGTCTTCCCATTGGCTATGTGATTACTTCTTACTTTCTTCAATTTCTTTTAAATTCTCTTGCATTCGATGACGGACATCAAAAGGCACCTTATCACATTTTTTTATGTCTCCACCTTTTTCATCAAGATGGTGTTTCATTCTATGTATTCCTCCACCTCTAATAAACTTATCACAATAAGAACATTTAATAATTTTTTTCTTCCCATCTAAAACTTCAGTACAATGCTCCCATGCAGGATCAATCTTTGCTCTAAGAGATTGTGATGATGCAGCAGTTGAATTTTGTTCAGAATATGTCATATTCTCTAAAAATTAACAATAGAAAACTGATTAAGGATAAAGCCAATAGTATACAGAGGTTCAGACTATCTAATATTATAAAGAGGCAAACATTGCTGCAATAATAAAGCAGCAAGGTTCAAGCTACTGCAATGTGAGTAAATATCCAGGTTCCACTTGATATATAGTATATAAACTAATACCAAATAAAAATTTATAAACTGAAAAAGAAATATCCTGCGTGGTGAATCATAAAAAGTCCAGCTGACATTTAATAGGTTGTGATAATTTAAATTCTGAGAGCCATCTTATATTATGGTTCATAATTTAGGCATCATGACATGAGAAATTCAAAATTCCATAAGATAGACTAAACCCAAAAACAAAAACTTAAAAAACACTATAGCGAGGATGTCAGCATGTAATTTTTCCTTGCTTTGATTACAACTAAAAAATGAGCAAAGCATCTGTTATCTAGATTCCAACATGAAAACATCAGAAATGAACCCATAAAACTTTTGAATCCATGAGAATATGAAAAAGAAAGTAACAAGAAAAAAAGATAAGTTTATCCACAAATTCCATTTTCTAACTTTACTTTCAGTATATGGCTGAATCAAATAGGTACAGCAATTTACTGATATACTCTTCAAAGGGATACATTTATTAAAGAGACAAGCCACACTCTTTTCCAGCAAAATTTAAAGGAATTAATCTCTTTCATGTGATCTCTTTAATAGCTCAGCCGCAAAGTCTGTTAAGTTCATTTCAAAGTACCAATAAGCAGGGGTCACTTGGCATTATGTCATTCATAAGAATCGATAATGAAAGGGAATGTAGTTTAATGCACATAGCTACACTTGGCTTTCTACTCATCAACAAGTCACTGTTCTTCACCTTTTAGTGGATGAACATCATGCTTACTTCATGCATATGCCAAAAATCAGCAAAATAAAATAGAACAAACAAGCATTAAAATAAAAACGAAGAGAAAATTCTAGGAAGTTATGTAAACTATAATTAGGACATGACAAACTTGAGCAGTGGAAATGAGATTCTGAAATTTTAGGGAGTGTATAATTGAAATGGGAAAGGGAGCAGAGGATGGCAATGTCAATTGATCGGTAACTACGTGAAGTACTAGATGTGAGAATTCGTAAATACTCTAGCTTGTCAAGAAATACAACACAAGAACTAAGATTGGACCAGAATGGTTCTGTTGATGTTGAAGAAGTGTGTATATTGATATTTCTTATTTAAAATACGCCATTCAAACACAATACAGAGTCTTCAATCAACAACCGCACATGGCCCAGGAGTTACATATAGAACAGTTCAACTTCAAACACAAACAGGACACAGAGCTTCAATAAGAAATGGCCCAGGAATTTCCGTATGCATCATTTTCAAATGGACAAAAACACAGTACATATTCTTCAATAACAAATCATATAACAGAGAGTCAATGAGAAAACAAAGGAGAACTCACCTCACCGGCGCTAGAGAAAGGGACCACGCCACTAAGGTTCGGTGCAGAGGGAATGAGGGAGAGTGAGATTGTGGGATTAGGCTAGGGATTTGAGGATGAGTTTTGGGAAAATAGAAGTCGGAGGTCAAGGGAATGGAAGAAAGAGTTGAGCTATTAGAAACAGGTGCCAAAACGGCACCGTTTTTGGGTATAATCTGAATGAGAAAGATTCATCTGTGAACCGGTCGGTTATTGAAAATGGGTACCGGTTCACACCGGTTCGTACAGTTTTTTACCGGTTTAACCCTTAGAACCGAGCTATTTTTTCAACCGAGTACCGATCCGACCAGTTGAATCGGCCGGTCCGGTCCGGTTTTTAAAACCTTGGTTAACACTGTACACATTCATGGTATCCTAAAATTTTTCTAAGAGTTATGCTTAATTGAGATCTTTGAGGCATGTATAGTTAGAAGATTAATTTTTCACTCTATAGATAGTTCTTAGTAGAAATTAATTTTTCTCTTTGTCTTTGCTTGAGGACAAACAAAATGTTAAGTTTGAGGGTATTTGTTGAGTGGATTTTATACCCACTCCTTAGGTTCTAGCTTAATATTTTGTATGTTTTAAGTATTTTTAGTATTAAATAGTATGTTTTTGTTAATTGTGCAGGTGTAATTAGTATAGAAAAACTTTAGTCCTTAAGGTGATAAAAACATGACAGATGTTGGAAGAAGATGGCTTGAAGTGTTGTTGATTTGCAGCATGTCCCGCGCGCAAGATAGGTGCCCCCGCCCCTCTAATATGGTGCCCCAGCCCTTGTTTTTGTGCACCAAGCAATTTTTCCATGTACCAGGCGCCCTAGCTCTTATCTTTAGGCACCCCAGCTCCTGTAAATTTCCCTCATGACCAGAGACAAAGCACCCATGCTCTTCCATACAAGAGCCCCAGTGCTAGCCTTTGACTTTTGTAGACGTAGTTTTCTTTCTTATTTGAATTAGGATTATTTGTAATTAGTATAAATAGATACTTTTAGGTTTTAAGAAATCTCTCTCTAGCCTAGATTTTTGGAGAGCAGAGAAGAGGCAAGACAATGATTGGAGCAAGGATTGGTGACAGCAAATCTAGGCTTCTACTCTTAGTTTTATTCTTCTTTCTTCTCATCTATGTCTATAATTTCATCAATATTGTTTTATTTTACTGTCATGAACTAATTTCTTTCTAGGGCTACGATGTAGCCTAACTATGAACGGTTGTAATTCCTTTTAGAATTAATTTATGATTTTATCTTTTTCTATTTGAGTGTTTATCTCTGTTCTTCATGCTTCTAATTATCTAATCATCAATTAGTTTATAGATTAATCACAATGAGACTGGAAGTAGATTTGTGTGTTTAGTTCATTGGGATAAATACCATTGGTTACATGTATGATAGGGATATACCTCAATGACTTGTGTAGTCAATTAAAAGGATTCACAGAATTGAATGAATTTTCTAGTTATTCGTAATTCACATAGGAATATAGTGGGCTCATAACTTGGAAATATTTTCACTAGACTTTGGAAAAGACTAATGAATAAATTAGGAAATCTTGGCTAGCAATAAGAGAGAATAAATCTAGATTAAGGAAATAAAGAATGAAGACCGGGGATTAGTTATGATGAAATCGGAACCCCTAGGCTTTCTCTCTATATTAATTCTTGATTTTTATCTATTTTTCCTTACTTTCAATTTATTTAAGTTTATTCTTCCAATTTCTCCTTAATCAATTGATCATATAAAATTGGGATTAACCCAATTTCGGTGATTAATAGCTTTAATCCTCGTGGGAACGATAACTCACTTTTATTATATTACATGTAAGATGATAACGTGTACTTGCGCTATGTTTTCTCACAATAGATGCAAAGTCAAATTTAAAGATTGAAGGACTTTTACTATACTCATTTACAAAGCTATCTGTAGTGTTGTGTAAAATTCTAACGCAAGTGTATGTTATCATTTTCAAGTAATAAAATGATAGTAGAGTATCTTCTCACGGAGACTGTGGCTACTAAGTACCAAAATTTGGTGTATTTTAATTTTATCTAGACAGTTAAGAAAATCAAGATTTGATATTGAATAATAATTAAAATGCAAGAATAGTAAAAGAGGTTGAAATATGGATGAGAAGAATCTAGGGTTTTTGATTTCACTATAGCTATTCTGATTTGATATCCTTACTTTATTAACAAAGAACAATCTTCATAACTGCTAGCCAAGAACCCTAAATTATCTATTAGCATTTTCCAAGGTCAAATGAAAGTATCTCTAAGTTTTGAACCCATTATATTCTTATGTGAATTATGAATAACCTAGAAATTCATTTAATTCTTTGGTTCTCTTTAATTAACTACATATGCCATGAAGGTATATTCCTATCCTACATGCAACCTATGTTCTTAATCCCTAGGATCCTTAATTACAAATTACCTCCCAATCTCATTGCAATTATCTAATCAACTAATTGGTGATCAAGTAATTAGAAGTATGAAGAATTAAGAAGAAGAAGAAGACAATTAATAAAGAAGTTCTTGAATTAAAAAAATAGAGAATCACAAATCATTCTAGCTAGGCTACATCATAGCCTTAGAAGGGAATTTAGTTCATAATTGGAAAATAGAGCATAACAAAATAAATTCTAGACATGATTGAAAGGGAAAAGAATAAACTCAGTATTGAAGCTAAGACTTGTTGTCATTAATCCTTGCTCTTGCTTGCCTTCAAAAATGTCCAAAGAGTCTCATAAAAACTAAGAGTATCAATTTATACTACTTACAAAGAGTCATACTTTAATTAGGAAACAAAGTTCACGTATGAGAAAAGTCGAAGTCAGCCACTGGGCCCCTTGCAAAGTGGTGCTGAGGTGCCTAACCTCTGACTAGTGGGTGCTTGCGGGCGCTTGGGCTCAATGCCATGCGGTCTGCAGTGCTTCAATTCTTGGCTATAACTGGTGCGCGCACGAAAGGGCTAGGGCGCTTGATGTTAGGAGCATGGGCCTCTATGTTAGGAGTGTAGGTATGCTCCTAGAGGGGGTGAATAGGAGATTAAAACAATAAAACACATAATCACATATTAAAATAGATTTTTGGAATAACCAGTGTACACCTAAACTTGTTTCAAAGCTAGTTATCTAACAACCCAGAAATAACTTAGCATAAGCAGATCTTGAAGAGAATAAATATTTCATAGAGATTCACTCAAAAGCTTATCTAGAATATCAGGATCATATATAACCAGATCGAATAATTAATGAAAACAAAGAATCAATTTAAGCTCATATATATGACCATTTTTGCAGCAAGCCAAACATGCAGATTATCAGAATAATAAAGAGAGTAAGGAGAAGAGATTTAGCTTAGAATTTTTATAGTGGTTCAGCCAAACACTGCATATTTCCACTCTTCCAAGGCAGGGGTTCCACTAGGAACGAGGTTATTTGTTCAAGGTTCTCCAAGCTTCTACAATCCCTAGTTTCAAAAGAGCTAATCAGAAACTCTTTCAAACTAATTTTACAAAAGCTCACCAGTAACTCTCTAAATTGGTTTCCTAATAATGATGAGCTGCCGAGGCTCTTCAAATTAGTGATTTTTAAAGTCGGCTTACCAAAGCTACTTGTAGCACAAGGCAACACCAAGTCGAACTAAAGGATTACTCTAAATAGTGAATCATATTAAGAAACATATAAACATGGGGAGTTTGTTTTGTTCAAGTGATTAACAGAAATTAATTATAAGTGGTAAACCTTAAGGAAAACAACAAATCCAAGTCTAACTGATTTTGATTTTAATCCATCCTCAATTTCAGAGAATCCATTCAATTATTAAACTAGTTCTTGGCCTTTAAAACACATCAAGAAGTCTCTCAGTGCTCTATGGATATCCACTGGTTAAGCAACCAAAATTCGGATCAACTAAGACTAAATGAATTAAGCACTCATTCAAATCTAGTTTAACCTAAGTCTAGAATCCAGCCAAGGGTAATTAATCCGTCCAAAAGCTTAGAAACATTAATTAACCTTTAATTTCCCCGGCAACGGCGCCAAAATTTGATGAGCTGCCAAGGCTCTCCAAATTTTTAAAGTCGGTTTACCAAAGCTACTTGTAGCATAAGGCAACACCAAGTCTACCAAAGGATTACTCTAAGTAGTGAATCATATTAAGAAACATATAAACATGGGGGTTTGTTTTGTTCAAGTGATTAACAGAAATTAATTCTAAGTGGTAAACCTTAAGGAAAACAACCAATCTAAGTCTAATTGATTCTGATTTTAATCCATCCTTGATTTCAGAGAATCCATTCAATTATTAACCTAGTTCTTGGCCTTTAAAACTCATCAAGAAGCCTCTCAGCGCTCTATGGATATCCACTGGTTAAGCAACCAGAATTCGGATCAACTAAGACTAAATGAATTAAGCACTCATTCAAATCTAGTTTAACCTAAGTCCAGAATCCAGCCAAGGGTAATTAATCCGTCCAAAAGCTTAAAAACATTAATTAACCTTTAATTTCCTCTTTTATCACATGTAATTAAGCAATCAACACATGAAAATCCAAATCCAAATCCAAATTTAAGCAATTCAAACAGAATATGTCAAAGGAAACAAAGCAATAGATTAACCACTAAATGAATAACAATCAAAGCATAATCTCAGAATCAATAATCAGAACAACCAAAACTTGGATTGATTTGAGTATTTAGCCCTCCATGAACAGAGAAACCAAGTTTACAAAATATCTAGAGAGAAAACTTAAAGACTAAGAAAAACTAGAAAAGCTATCTAAAATATCCTAATGCCCTATTACAATTTCGGCTGCCTCTTTCTGAATATATAGACCTCCAAAAATACATGCACACCTAAACTACCCTTAGGGCACACTTTTTTCCATGGGCCTTAGCTTTATTGGGCTTTGGTTTGGGCTCAATTGGACATGTAATGAAGAAGTTAGGCCCATTTAAGTGCCAACAGGTCTCTGGAACTATCAGCCAACTTCGACAGGAAATAAGATCATCTAAACTATACAATTTGGTTAACTAGTCTTCATAACAATTTAATCTCTGTGTCTTAGCTTTCCAATGGGACCAGTTTCAAGTCCATATGACATCTAAATCTCATGTTATGGTCCAAACACTGCATGCGGGTCAAGATCCTGCGACAACATGTCTTCTCTGACTTCCAGGCTGCATATGACCAGCTAGACATCCAAATTAGATTTGGAACTCTGAATCAAAGTTGTAGAGCTTTCTCTTAGCTTTCCTACAAGGTAAGATTCAAAATTATTAGATATCCAGAACTCAAGTTATGTATGAAAAACAGAGAGTGCATAAAATGCCCAGTATTGCTGAAAAATACATTTAGGCCTAATTGGATCCAAACTCATGAAATGTGGCCCAAGCCCAATCAAATAGGCCCAAAAGAGGTTTAAGAAGCTAAATATGAGGGTTAACTACTGTATAAAAAGTGTGTTCATCAAATTCCCCCACACTTAGCTTTTGCACGTCTCGGGCAAACTAGAATTCCAAAACTAAGAAACGAGGAAAAATAAACAAACTAACTCAAAATTTCCAATGATATTCAAGAATTGCATAAGTTCAAAAACAAGAAGAGTACTTAAAAATTCAAGGAAGTTACAGAATTCATGAAATAAAATTTTTTCACATCCAAAATCAACAATTAAGGTAACTTCAATTGAAAAACATGAGTCAAGAATGATAGATTCTCAAAAGATATACTCTTAATCTCTCAAGTGTTTAGAAAGTAAGAATTTCACTCAATCAAACACATGAAGAAATGCACTACCATAAGCTTGCTTATCTTCTACTTTTCCACCACTCAAACAAATGCATACACAAATCAAGATGACTTTATTCAAGGTTGTAATAGGGCCAAGGTAAAATGTAGGAATAATATGGATATGACAAGCTAAGTAGCCTAAGAGAATAAAAGAGCATTGGGGAGGAATTCAATTAACAAGCATGAAACTTTTCCTAATTTCCAAACATGTAAAGCATATTCTCTTTTCTTTTCACATATTCCTTCTTTTTCTTTTTCTTTTTCTTTTTCACAATTCTGATTTTTTTTATGAACCAATTGGCTCTTTTTTTTCTTTCTTTCTTTCTTTCACATCTCACTTTGCACATTGCACTATAAATTTCACAACCTTCACACTTGTATTATTAATTACCCACAAGCATAAGAGTTCCTCCAAGATAATGAACCAATACTCTCTCATTCCCTAAGGTAAGGTAACAACATGGTTTTCCACATAGACACATAATGAGCTAAGATCAAAGATAGGCAAATAGGCTCAATGGGGGTAATCAAAGGGAAATGATGCAAGGTTGGCTATTTAGCAAAGTAACTAAATCAAGAAAGAATGTCTCAATTATGTTCATGTATGCAAGTGAAAATGCAGCTTAAAAAAAATCAAAGCAAGTTCTAGAGTGATCAAAATCCATGAGTGAAAATCACACTAGAAAGAAAAGAATGGCACAAACGCTAAATTCATCCATTAAAAGGCTCAAAATCTCACAAGGGATACATCTATCAAACTTTAATCACTAATCCAACATCCAAAACCAAGCATGTGAAATTAAGGATGGAAAATAAGTTATTCAATCATGCTATGAACCTTGAAATGTAATTACTTCAGACTTACAGCTTTACAAATTCTAAAACATCATTGGAAGACAATTAAAACAGAGAAAATTTGACAATTAAACAGAAAACAGCAAAGAGACTAAAAACAGCAAAACAGTATACTAAATAGAAACAACAAATATAACTAAAAGTAGAAAATAGTAAAGGAAACAGAAAATGACAGAAAATAGAAAACTAAAAACAGAATTAAAAACAGAAAAACAAAATGTAAACCTCCCCCACACTTAAATTTTACATTGTCCTCAATGTAAAAACTTCAAAAAGTAGCAACATATGACAGTTAACATCAAGCAGATAAGGACAAGTAAAATAAAAGAGAGAAGAAATATCCTGATCAGGTGAGATAGATTGCATCGTGCAAGTGGACCTCGTCCATGATGTCCTCTTTAGCTCCCTCATAGAATGACTTGCGGCGATTGAAAGCTTCCTTGCACTTCTGATCAAACAGAAACTCCACATCTTTCTGCAGAAGGCTGGACAGCGAGATGGCTATTTTGTTGAAGTCTCTGATGAACCTGCATGTCCAAGAAATGACCAAACTTCTCGCACGCATGTGAGGTAAGAGAAAGCAGTAATGACATCCATAACAGAAAATTGAAAATAAAATGAACAACAGAAAACAGTAACAAAAACAAAAATAGAATTAAAAACAAGACTAGAAAATAGAAAATTCAAAGCAAAAACAGAAAACAGGAAACAGAAATAGAAATAGAAACAGAAACAGACTAAAGCAAAACAGAATAGAAAATAGAATATAATTACAGTAATATAATCAGAAAATGTACTCCCCTGAAGCTCAAGGTATCATCTTCCAGTTATGTGCAGCAAACACAGCCAGATACTGGGGTCAAAGACCACTCTCACGAAGTCTTGGGTTGCCCCTGTAGAGTCATCTTCTAAAGCCGTAGAATCAAAACCAGAATCAGATTCAGATTCACCAGGATTGTCATCGCTTAAGAATATAGAAATTTCAGTACGGACAGCACAGCTCATGTTACTATCACAAACAACATGTGAATGGCACTGGACATTATCCTCTATACCCACAAAGTCAGGGAATTCAGAACATAGCTCCTCATACACATCCACTAACTCTGCAGTATCATCAACGACCATAGCTCCTGTGATAGAGTCATCTCTTTCTAAAAATGCCACAATTTCAGAACATGTACGGCAAGCAGAATCACCACAATTGCAGCACATAGAATCAGGATTGCTCAAGAAGGCAGATATTTCAGTACACACAGCACAAGGTACATCACCATCACAATTAGGACAGGAGGGGCACCGAACAAAGTCATCAACACCAACCAAATCAGGGAAGTCAACACAGAGCTCATCATACCCATCCCCAACTAGATCATCAATCAAATCAATGTGAAAGACAGAGTGCTCATCCATGGCATGCTTCATAGGCTCAAAAATATTGAACTGCACAACAAAATCTCCAAACTTCATGGATAGAGTTCCTGCATGAACATCGATCTTGGTTTGTGCGATCTTGAGGAATGGCCTCCCCAAAATGAGTGGAGTCTGGCTGAATTGTGATTATCCCTCCATCTCCAGAATGTAGAAATCCGTAGGAAAGATCAATTCATCAACCCTGACTAACATATCTTTAATTAATCCAGCAGGATATGCACTGCTCCTGTTGGCTAACTGAATCACAACACCAAAAGCTCTCAAGGGTCCAAGTCCAAGAGAACTAAACACAGTCATAGGCATCACATTAATGGAAGCACCAAGGTCTAGCATGGCATGCTCAAACTTGGATTTGCCTATAACACATGAAATGGTGAAAGTTCCTGGATCCTTGAATTTGTGGGGCATAGGCTGAATAAGGGCTGAGACATTCTGACTCATGCTAATTCTCTCATTGCCCTTGAGCCGCCTCCTCTGTATGCATAATTCCTTGAAAAATTTGGCATATTTAGGAATTTGCTTGATAGCATCCAGCAATGGAATGTTTATTTCAACTTTCCTGAAAGTCTCCAGAAGCTCTCTGTCCTTTTCAGCCTCATCTGTTTTCTGGGACTGAGTGGCTCGCTGTGGAAAGGGAATAGGCACAAAATATGTAGGCTTCTGTTGTGGCATCTCTGGAGTAGAACTACTAGTGGGCTGGCGGGAACTGCTAGGGTCAGCAACAGGTGGAACTGGCACACTTGGTTTACTCTGAGCTGTAGGTGCAGAGTCTGGAATTGACTTGTCATTCCTAAGAGTGATTGCACTCACATTCTTTGCATTAGGATTGGGAATGGTCTAAGAAGGAAGTGTACCAGAACCCTGGGATTGCAATTGACTCACAGTAGATGCACATAATGAGCTAAGATCAAAGATAGGCAAATAGGCTCAATGAGGGTAATCAAAGGGAAATGATGCAAGGTTGGCTATTTAGCAAAGTAGCTAAATCAAGAAAGAATGTCTCAATTATGTTCATGTATGCAAGTGAAAATGCAGCTTAAAAAAAATCAAAGCAAGTTCTAGAGTGATCAAAATCCATGAGTGAAAATCACACTAGAAAGAAAAGAATGGCACAAATGCTAAATTCATCCATTAAAAGGCTCAAAATCTCACAAGGGATGCATCTATCAAACTTTAATCACTAATCCAACATCCAAAACCAAGCATGTGAAATTAAGGATGGAAAATAAGTTATTCAATCATGCTATGAACCTTGAAATGTAATTACTTCAGACTTACAGCTTTACAAATTCTAAAACATCATTGGAAGACAATTAAAACAGAGAAAATTTAACAATTAAACAGAAAACAGCAAAGAGACTAAAAACAGCAAAACAGTATACTAAATAGAAACAACAAATATAACTAAAAGTAGAAAATAGTAAAGGAAACAGAAAATGACAGAAAATAGAAAACTAAAAACAGAATTAAAAACAGAAAAACAAAATGTAAACCTCCCCCACACTTAAATTTTACATTGTCCTCAATGTAAAAACTTCAAAAAGTAGCAACATATGACAGTTAACATCAAGCAGATAAGGACAAGTAAAATAAAAGAGAGAAGAAATATCCTGATCAGGTGAGATAGATTGCATCGTGCAAGTGGACCTCGTCCATGATGTCCTCTTTAGCTCCCTCATAGAATGACTTGCGGCGATTGAAAGCTTCCTTGCACTTCTGATCAAACAGAAACTCCACATCTTTCTGCAGAAGGCTGGACAGCGAGATGGCTATTTTGTTGAAGTCTCTGATGAACCTGCATGTCCAAGAAATGACCAAACTTCTCGCACGCATGTGAGGTAAGAGAAAGCAGTAATGACATCCATAACAGAAAATTGAAAATAAAATGAACAACAGAAAACAGTAACAAAAACAAAAATAGAATTAAAAACAAGACTAGAAAATAGAAAATTCAAAGCAAAAACAGAAAACAGGAAACAGAAATAGAAATAGAAACAGAAACAGACTAAAGCAAAACAGAATAGAAAATAGAATATAATTACAGTAATATAATCAGAAAATGTACTCCCCTGAAGCTCAAGGTATCATCTTCCAGTTATGTGCAGCAAACACAGCCAGATACTGGGGTCAAAGACCACTCTCACGAAGTCTTGGGTTGCCCCTGTAGAGTCATCTTCTAAAGCCGTAGAATCAAAACCAGAATCAGATTCAGATTCACCAGGATTGTCATCGCTTAAGAATATAGAAATTTCAGTACGGACAGCACAGCTCATGTTACTATCACAAACAACATGTGAATGGCACTGGACATTATCCTCTATACCCACAAAGTCAGGGAATTCAGAACATAGCTCCTCATACACATCCACTAACTCTGCAGTATCATCAACGACCATAGCTCCTGTGATAGAGTCATCTCTTTCTAAAAATGCCACAATTTCAGAACATGTACGGCAAGCAGAATCACCACAATTGCAGCACATAGAATCAGGATTGCTCAAGAAGGCAGATATTTCAGTACACACAGCACAAGGTACATCACCATCACAATTAGGACAGGAGGGGCACCGAACAAAGTCATCAACACCAACCAAATCAGGGAAGTCAACACAGAGCTCATCATACCCATCCCCAACTAGATCATCAATCAAATCAATGTGAAAGACAGAGTGCTCATCCATGGCATGCTTCATAGGCTCAAAAATATTGAACTGCATAACAAAATCTCCAAACTTCATGGATAGAGTTCCTCAATGAACATCGATCTTGGTTCGTGCGATCTTGAGGAATGGCCTCCCAAAAATGAGTGGAGTCTGGCTGAATTGTGATTATCCCTCCATCTCCAAAATGTAGAAATCCGTAGGAAAGATCAATTCATCAACCCTGACTAACATATCTTCAATTAATCCAGCAGGATATGCACTGCTCCTGTTGGCTAACTGAATCACAACACCAAAAGCTCTCAAGGGTCCAAGTCCAAGAGAACTAAACACAGTCATAGGCATCACATTAATGGAAGCACCAAGGTCTAGCATGGCATGCTCAAACTTGGATTTGCCTATAACACATGAAATGGTGAAAGTTCCTGGATCCTTGAATTTGTGGGGCATAGGCTGAATAAGGGTTGAGACATTCTGACTCATGCTAATTCTCTCATTGCCCTTGAGCCGCCTCCTCTATATGCATAATTCCTTGAAAAATTTGGCATATTTAGGAATTTGCTTGATAGCATCCAGCAATGGAATGTTGATTTCAACTTTCCTGAAAGTCTCCAGAAGCTCTCTGTCCTTTTCAGCCTCATCTGTTTTTTGGGACTGAGTGGCTCGCTGTGGAAAGGGAATAGGCACAAAATATGTAGGCTTCTGTTGTGGCATCTCTGGAGTAGAACTACTAGTGGGCTGGCGGGAACTGCTAGGGTCAGCAACAGGTGGAACTAGCACACTTGGTTTACTCTGAGCTGTAGGTGCAGAGTCTGGAATTGACTTGTCACTCCTAAGAGTGATTGCACTCACATTCTTTGCATTAGGATTGGGAATGGTCTAAGAAGGAAGTGTACCAGAACCCTGGGATTGCAATTGACTCACAGTAGATGCCAATTGTCCGATTTGAGTTTCCAAGTTCTGCATGGTGACATCTGCCCTCTGTTGGAACTGAAGGTTGCTAGTGGCCATCTGCTTCACCAAATCTTCCAATGAAGGCTCAGGTTTGGATGTTGACGGGCTGACTGGTTGCATAAGCTGCTGCTGGAATGGTGGCATAGTTTGTTGAAACTGACTCTGTTGTTGGAATGGTTGCCTATACTGCTGCTGTTGTGGCTGTTGTTGGGATGACTGTTGTTGTGGGGCTGCAGCATTGTCATATCAAAAATTTGGATTATCCCTCCAACCAGGGTTATAAGTGTTGGAGTATGAATCATATCTAGGCTGCTGCTGCAGTTGGTATTGGGGTCTATCAGGAAAAACACCTGCTACAGCTACAGAGGGATCTTGAAATCCAAAATCACCATCTTGAAGTGTGGGGCATGCATATGTGGGATGAGATGGACAAGCGCAAATGCCACACAAGCTTGCAGGTTGAGGTGTAGATACTTGTTGGCCCACTACCAACTGTCTCACCAAGGAGGTCAATTCATCAAGTATGTGCTCCATTCATTGTTGGTCAGCAAGTGATACACAAACTTCATTGACTCCCCTAGTGGAAGGAATCATCCTAACACCAAACTGTTGAGAATTTTCAGCTATATTAGAAATCAAAGTTCTAGCAGCAGCTGGTATTTTATCTACTAATGTTCCTCCACTAGCAGAATCAATGTTACTCCTATCCGGAGGTGACAAGCCCTCATAGAAGTATTGTATCAAAAGTTGATCACTTATCTGATGGTGAAGGCAGCTTGAGCACAGCTTGGTGAATCTTTCCCGATACTTATGCTATCTCTCCCCTGACAGTTGCCTTATGCCACATATGTCTTTTCGAATTGCAGCAGTTCTTGATGCAGAGAAGAACTTTGCCAAAAACAGCTTCTTCATGTCACTCCAATTTTTGACTGAACCTTGTGACAAGTAAAAGAGCCAATCCTTAGTTGCATCAGCAAGGGAGAAAGGGAATGCTCTCAATTTGATATGCTCTTCAGAGATTCCTTGTGGCCTCATTGTGGAACAAACCACATGGAATTCCTTCAGATATTTATGAGGATCTTCACCTGCAAGACCATGGAACTTTGGCAGCAAGTGTATCAATCCAGATTTCAATTCAAAAGCAGTATCAAGTTCAGGATATTGGATCCCTAAAGGTTGATAAGCAACATCAGGGGTAGCCAATCCCTTAAGAGTTCTATCTCTAGCTTGCATATTATTATTATTTCTAGCCCTGTTAGCATTATCAGCTCTATTAGCCTGATCAACAGGATCAGCAACAGGAATAACAACAGGAGGTCTATTTTCAGCCATGGTTGGTTCTAAATTATCAGCTGCTCTATGTGCTCTATTAAGTGTATGCAAGGTTCTCTCTATTTCAGGGTCTACTTCAAGTAATTCAAAAGGAGAAGACCTAGTCATACACCATACAAATCAGTGACTAAATGCCTAAACACACCACAATACACAAAAACACATAAAAATGAAAGAATTTGACTAAAACAGAAACACACCAAAAGCATAAAACAAAGGCAAAAACACACCAAAATAAGACTAGAAAATGTATCTAAACATTTTTAAAATTTTTGAGACCACCACAGAATAAAAGCAGGATGAAAATGGAACTCAAAAATCAAATAAAAAAAAATTTAAAAATGGAAAAGTGGTCAAAACAGTGGAATTTGGCTTAAAAATGCAGACCTCATAGAAATAGCTATGACTATTGATTGTTGGCCCTTTTCCTTCAACTGACCAAGTTTCAGGTCAATCAGAGCACAAAATTTTGGCCGGAACAGTATACCCGAAAATCACTAATTCAAGCCAAATCAAAGGGAAAGCAATGGAGAAATGATCCAAATCACCAGAATTCACACAATGACAACCTAAAACATCTAGGGAAACCACAAAGCAAGAAAAACAGTGGCCATAGGTCTCACACAGAATAGAAAATTGGCCAAAAAGTTATGGAAAAATGGCATAAACTGTAAAAAGAACACAAACAAGCAGGATGAATCAGGGAGAAATTAAAAGTCAGTTTCACTACTAATAATATTGATTCAAAACTAGAATAATCCCCAGCAACGGCGCCAAAATTTGATGAGCTGTCGAGGCTCTCCAAATTAGTGATTTTTAAAGTCGATTTACCAAAGCTACTTGTAGCATAAGGCAACACCAAGTCGAACCAAAGAATTACTCTAAGTAGTGAATCATATTAAGAAACATATAAATAGGGGGTTTGTTTTGTTCAAGTGATTAACAGAAATTAATTATAAGTGGTAAACCTTAAGGAAAACAACCAATCCAAGTCTAACTGATTCTGATTTTAATCCATCATTGATTTCAGAGAATCCATTCAATTATTAACCTAGTTCTTGGCCTTTAAAACACATCAAGAAGTCTCTCAGTGCTCTATGGATATCCATTGGTTAAGCAACCAGAATTCGGATCAACTAAGACTAAATGAATTAAGCACTCATTTAAATCTAGTTTAACCTAAGTCCAAAATCCAACCAAGGGTAATTAATCTGTCCAAAAGCTTAGAAACATTAATTAACCTTTAATTTCCTCTTTTATCACATGTAATTAAGCAATCAACACATGAAAATCCAAATCTAAATTTAAGCAATTTAAACAAAATATTTTAGAGGAAGCAAAACAATGGATTAACCACTAAATGAATAACAATCAAAGCATAATCTCAAATCCATAATCAGAACAGCCAAAACCTGGATTGATTTGAGTATTCAGCCCTCCATGAACAAGAGGAACCAAGTTTACAAAATATATAGAGAGAAAACTTAAAGACTAAGAAAAACTAGAAAAGTTGTCTAAAATATCCTAATGCCTTATTACAATTTCAACTGCCTCTTTCTGAACATATAGACCTCCAAAAATACATGCACACCAAAACTACCCTTAAGGCACACTTTTTCCCATGGGCCTTAGCTTTCATTGGGCTTTGGTTTGGGCTCAATTGGACATGTAATGAAGAAGTTAGGCTCATTTAAGTGCCAACAGGTCTCTGGAACCATCAGCCAACTTCGACAAGAAATAAGACCATCTAAACTATATAATTTGGTTAACTAGTCTCATAACAATTTAATTTCTGTGTCTTAGCTTTCCAATGGGATCCGTTTCAAGTCCATATGACATCTACAGCTCAAGTTATGGTCCAAACACTGCATGCGGGTCAGGATCCTGCGACAGCATATCTTCTCTGACTTCCAGGCTGCATATGACCAGCTAGACATCCAAATTAGATTTGGAGCTCTGAATCAAAGTTGTAGAGCTTTCTCTTAGCTTTCCTACAAGGTAAGATTCAAAATTATTAGATGTGCAGAACTCAAGTTATGCATGAAAAACAGAGAGTGCATAAAATGTCCAGTATTGCTGAAAAATACATTTAGGCCCAATTGGATCCAAACTCATAAAATGTGACCCAAGCCCAATCAAATAGGCCCAAAAGAGGTTTAAGAAGCTAAATATGAAGGTTAATTACTATATAAAAAGTGTGTTCATCAAATAGCTAACCAGAAACTCTCTTCCTCTGACAAAGAAAGCAGAGGTCACATCCCAAATTCCCCACTAAAAATCTGTTACAATAATCCAAAAAACGTAGCCCCAAAGATAACAACTCTCACAAGAAATATAACAAGTAGTTTCGAAGTTGATAGAAGAGTATGAAGCTGGTTGTATGACAGAATATGATTCTTGCTTGATGTAGACACCGTATTTTGTTCGGATCTTTTTCATGGTATAAAAATTTTACAAAAAAAAAAAAAAGATAAATTCTTTATTTTTAATTAGTGATTTTTATATTGTTGTTGGGGCTTTTGTAATGAAGCAAACCCTAGGTCTAGTCTATTGTTAGTTTAGCCTTTTTTTTTTTTTTTATCTAAGCTCATTTGACCCACTCTTTAATGTTTAATTTTTTTACAAATAATGAATAAATCAAAAAATGAGAAAAATAATTTTGTAAATATGTTTTTGGTGTCACTAGATCTAAGAGCACCAATAAGAGAGTAAAAAATAGATTTCCTCCTTTCCCTATTGGTCTAAGTCCATACATTATCCTTATTTAACAAATAACTAANAAAAAAAAAAAAAAAAAGACAGAAAAGACCAATTAAAAGAAAAGTAATGGAGATGCGTTGTGGAGATTAAAGGGCAAGATGAGAAAGTGAAAAAAAAAAAAGGAAAATATCTAAAGGGAAAGTGCAGGTGCGTAAGAGAGGAGAAAAAGAAAAGAAAACTGATTGAGAGAGGAAGTTGTGAGAAAAGGGGCAGAAAAAGGAAGAAAGAAAGAACGAAATAGGGAGCTTCGGTTAGAGAGAAAGAGAAAAGAGCAAAGGCAGAAAAAGGAAGTTAAAGAGCAAGGGGGAGCCACGGATTGAAGGAGAAAGTATTCGTACTGCACCAAATAGCAGCTCCATTCAGGTATTATGTGCTTTCCCTAATTTTTGAATCAAGTTTTTAGGAATGTTCATTACAATTTAATTTTGATATGTGTTGGATTTCAGTGATTGGGGTTTTGATTTTTGTTTATTCCTCATTGTTGTTGTACTTGTTTTGTCCCCTGATTTGGCCTTGCCTTTAAATCCTATGAAGAATTTTGTTTTCACCATTAAAGTTGAGGAGTTTGTATGTCTATTTTATCATGATTGACGAATTAATCTCTGTGTGAGATGGGTCTAATTTCTTTTTCGGGTTTAAGAATAGGTTGAGTGATTATTATTATTGATGTTTAAAATTCTGTTTGGCCTACTGTTTCTACTATGATTCTTGCTGCTATCTTGTTTCTTTTTGGTTTGTCATTTGTGGGATATTTTGAGATGTCTCTAGGTGTGTATTTGCTGCTATCATGGGTGATATTTAGGAGCTATATGTATAGTTATTCTTAGCTTAATTTGGTATTATTAAAACACTCTTTTACTTGTTGTTTTGCTCTAGTAGTATGAGTTATTCTTGGTCTTCAAAATGGGGCTATTATTGGCTTTCAAAATGGAGTTACTTAGGGACTAATTTACTCACTGTTTGTTGGCTACATGTGTATCTAAGGTAGCACTTGATAATTCTACTTTTGCCTATGTGCTCTCATGGTTAAATCATTTTACATTTAGACTAGAAGCATCAAAATACCCATTCTCAATTCTGTCAGGCAGTGCTCAGTTTTTTTGTCATAGCCGGAGCTACATAGCTCTAATTTGCATAATTATCATCTTGTTAAAACCACAAGATATATTTCTTCAATACGTACAAATTTCAGAATTTTTTCATGTATACCTTGCTCTCAGTTTTGATTTGAATATGGTTGTTTGTTGCTGCACTGTCACTGCTGACATGTCTCTGCAGTGCTTAGTCTCTTAATTCTTTCCAGAGCTACAGAGCTCCAATTTAAGTGTTTCTTGTCTCATTTGAACCATAAGACATATATATTTCATGTGTGAAATTTTTGGATTTTTTCATGCCTCCCCTGTTCCCAGTTTTCATTTCAAGTTAACTGTATTTTCTGTGTTGCCAGACAGCTATGGCAGCGTTTAGTCTTTTAATTCTTTCAAGAGCTACAGAGCTCAGAATTTAGTATCGTTTGTCTCGATAGAACCATAAAACATAGATCTTCGATTTCTAAAATTTTTAGAATTTTTTCATTTTTCCACTGCTTCCAGTTCTAATTTGAATGCGGCTGTTTTAGATTATACTTGAGTGACCTTTTCTTAACTTTCTATTATTCCATTTTTGTGAGTTTTAGCTTGGTTGTAAGCATTACATAGGAGCTGTTGGTATGTCAATTTGGTAATTTCTGCATTTGCCTGCGTGAGAGCTGATTGGTAGTCTTATTTTTGGGCGGTTGTCTTAAATTCATTTTTGAGTTTGGTTTGGAATAATTATCGGATTATTGAATTCTCCAAGTTGTGGTCATTGTCTATTGGGTGTCATGTGGGATCCTTCTTTTATGCTTGAGGCATGAGATATACTTGAGATGATGATATTTACTTGTGAATCTTAACTTGTATTTGATGTTTTTTTGAGCAACTTTACATATGACTAGGAGTGATTGTGGTTGTGGGCAAGTTGGAGGGCTCTGCTCAAGAAGGCTTTGCTGCAAGCTAGGAGCAAGAGACTTTCATTTATCTTACTTTATTTTTTTAAATGTAATTAAAGTCTTTCTCCCCGAGACAAGTATTATAATACTTAAGATCATACAGTTACACTACATATAAAATATATATTTGTGTTGTATAATATCCGCAGGCCCCTTCACTTATCATAGGAGGATAGATCGAGTCTGATTCCTTTATGGAATAGCTTTGTTTGTCCAACCTAGGTGAAGGTAGCGCCACCCTAGAGGGCGCTTTATACGAGAAAATGGTGGAAAGATTTAGGTCTCGGTAGATAAACTATGCATTGCACATTTAGATTCTTTAATTTTAATTTTGTTATATTTTCCTGCAATGCATTTATTATTTTTGGATAAATAAAATACACATTTTGGCCATATTATATTTGCACAATTAATTTTGGGTAACTGTTCTTTGAATGGGTGTTGTAGGGTATCTAACACATTCCCCACACACAAACTGACTCCAGAGTCATCTCGGTTCACAGACCATTTTTTAATTATAAAGGGGTTTTCTAATTATTCCCCATTTTTGAATACAATTGGTGGCAACTTCAAGTTTTCTTTCAAAAAATAAATCTTTTTTAGTTTGTCATTCGCATCGCGGTGACCTTCGAGTATGNAACTGTTCTTTGAATGGGTGTTGTAGGGTATCTAACACATTCCCCACACACAAACTGACTCCAGAGTCATCTCGGTTCACAGACCATTTTTTAATTATAAAGGGGTTTTCTAATTATTCTCCATTTTTGAATACAATTGGTGGCAACTTCAAGTTTTCTTTCAAAAAATAAATCTTTTTTAGTTTGTCATTCGCATTGCGGTGACCTTCGAGTATGTTGTGACACTTGATGACTTTTCTTCTTCTCTTTTTCTCTTCTTACTTTTCCAGACCTTGGGTCTTCAATTTATAGGAGTCCAAAGGAAGAAGATGACCATTTGAATTGTAGACAGAGTGTTCAATTCATAGCTATCAATTTGTGCTAAATTATGAATCCTTTTATTTCTCTTTGATTTGTTTCCTAATATAGCGCCTCCTTTGAAAAACTTCCTTTTATATAATTCCAACAACTCTTTTCTAATTGATTGCTTCCAAAGTCCTCTCTTCTAATTGATTAATATTTTCTCTTGAATATTCTTCAAAATTCAAAATATCTTCAGACTTTCACAGTCACATCAGCATAGGTGATCTTTAGTGAGGAACCAGTTCTGTACGAGAACTTATTCTTGCTGAGTTTTCCCTTATTTGAATTTCTTTGATGGGCTTCCTTCCAACGTCTTGAATTCCACTAACTGGTCCTAATGAACTAGGCTTCTGACTTGGAAGGGTCCACGAACTTTTCTTTGAGACTTCACGCCAGCATCTTTTTTATGTGTAGAATCAGTTCTTTCACTTGCACTCAAGCTCGTTCTTTTGACTGAGAAACTAGTTATGCTTCAGACCCAAGAATGTCACTTAACCTGTTACTAAAATAGCCAATTGAGCAAACATAGGTTGGTGATATTTACAGCTATTTGTTATCATCAAAACTAGGGTTGGAGAACCGTGGACTCAACAATCTCCCCTTTTTTTATGATGACAAATGTTTGGAAAGATCTCCCCCTAGAAATATGCTTACTTCTGAAACTAGCTTTGAAACTAGTTTAGAAAGTAGTTTTCACAAAATAGTTTCTCAGCATAGGGCTTTTCATAAATATATTTTTAAGTACAAATCATCCAGACTATCTCAGATATCATATCAAAGTCAGAGCATATAAGAGATATTAAGATAGATAATCTTTTTAGCATATCTCCCATTTGTAACTAATCTTTTCATTATTTCTTCCCCTTTGTCATTAGCAAAAAAGACTAAGGGAGCAACCTGCATAAGGAGTTAGTCGAAGCAGAGATAGAAATAATATTTAATCATTTTTCCACAACTTCTCCCCCTTTGACATTATCAAAAGGACTAAGGGAGGAACAAATACTAGATCCTACAAAATGTCTTAGAACACCAATTAATATGATAAGATCCTTAAGCACAAAAGATGATCATATGACAGTTAAATATAATGCTATGCACACAAAAGAAACTACCTAGAGGACTATGAATGTGTAAGCTAAAATATAAATCTTGAGTGTTAATAGAGATTGGACATCATAGACACAAAGAATTAGGATGAGAAGTAGTGAGAGACCTTGAGATCAGAAAGCTCCTTCTTGGTTGTAGCTAAATCTTCCTTTGCTACAACTAAGTCCTTTTTCATTTCAACTAATTTCTTTTTTGTTACAGCCAACTTTGTTCCACAGAAGCAAGTCTAGTAGAGCAATCCACAACCTTGGACTGGAAAAAGTTAAGTCTCTGGCCAATTTGATTTGCTAGCTTAGTAGGATTTAGATAACTATCTAGTATGTGAGATCAACTGGCTTTGAAGTAGGAACTGGGTCTTGAACAAGCACTGATTATGCCGCTGGTTCTGGTTATGGATTCAAGAACTGGTTCTTTTCCTTTAGCACTAGAGTTTCTTGAATGGTGCAGATGAAGAATCAGAGATCATGAATGCAATACTATGTGAATTTCCTTCAATAGCTTTGCCCTTGCCCATCATTCTTGCAGACCTCTTGAGACTTCTTTCAAGTCTTATGGTAAAACCAGTTTTTACAAATTTTCAAGAAAGCAGCAGCATAGAACTAATTTTCAAACAAGTTCAGAAACCAGAAAACAAGGAAATAACCAAGTTGTCTCAATAAACTCTCATAAGCTACGGACTTATATTTATTTGAATTGAACATTTATAGTCCTCAGCTATTAGCAAAAATGCACATAATGAAAATGCAAGATTATGCATTAAGCCTTCTACCAAATAAAAATTATCTAAAAGAAGTTTGAGCTCATATCAACTTTACATACTCCCATGATTTTGCCTTCTGCCATTTTCTCCAAAAGTGACATCTCCCATATCTCTATTCTCAATAGAGATGAAGTATGTCTCGAACAACTATTGTCCAAGTGCTAGTAGTCACTCTTGGCTTTAAAACTTGCAAACAAGTTTAAGAGGTTTTGGGTACCCAAACTACTTTGGGTCATTGGTTGTTAGTAGCAATAGTACCCTTAGGTACCCAAATCATTTTCTTGGCAGCAAATAATTTCTTAAATGAGCAATTATAAACATGATGACCTTCATGACAGCAATAAAAGAAACTTTCTTGGAAGTAGAATGAGAACCTGAGGCTTGGACAAAGAAGTTTCTAGATAACTTTGATGATTGGGGTTCAAGATACGCTAAACCAACTTTGTCTTGCCTAAGTCTTTGCCTTCCTAGCAGAATGTTCAAGTTATCACGCCCTTGAACAAACTTAGCTAGATCCTTTGATAGCTCATCTACTTTCTTTTTCAAATAACTATGCTCTTTAAAAATAGAAGGAGTAAGACAATTATTCTTTTTAAAGAGATAATTTTCTTGCTGCATGGCATTAAGCTTTTGAATAAAATCAAAATTATTTTTCTTCAAAGATTCAATATCTTTAAACTGTTCCTTGATTATCTTCTTAAGGGCTTTAATCTTGGCAAGCCTATTTTCATAATCAAGAGCTATTTCTTCAAAATCATCATTTAACTCTTCATAGGTAGGAGGAGGCTCAAGATCAAGATCAGAATCACTTACCTCTTCATTTTCGTTGCTATTATGTAACATGAAACAATAATTGGCTAGTTTTCCTCATTCGAGTCATCACTGTTAGAGGTTGAATCTATATCACTCCATGAAGTGGTCATAGTCTTCTTATTTCCTTTTCTATGGAACTTCTTCTTCTTAAGGTTAGGATAATTTAATTTGATATGCCATGGCTTCTTGCATTCATAGCACGCAATGGGGTCTTTGCTGGTTTCACCTCTAGTGCTTCTAGATTGAAATTTCTTTCTGTCATTTCGTCTTTTCATTTGTTGAAGAATTTTTTTTAAAACTAGAGCCACATCTTCATCACTGGAAACTAGCTCTATTGCATGAGAATTGGTTTCCTGAGTCATGCTAGTAAGAGCTAGATTCTTCTTCTTGTTGTCTACTAAACGATTTTTCTTTTCAAACAGCAACATTTGGTGTGTCTCTAACTATCCTCTCAACTGATCTACGATAATTTCATTTGTTTCAACATATTGGAGGAGAACCATGAATGCAATCTATTATGGGGTTAGAAGCCCAAATTAATCTTAAAAACTAAGCCCACCATGTCCCAATCTAACATACACAGCCCAAAAGAAAATTGGGGCATTTTTAAAAATTTCATAACTTTGTGGTTAAAATTATATATATTAATTTAATGGAACAGCAGGTTGCCAAGGCCATCATCAACACCGCATATTTCATTCCCATTCCATTCAACGGTCCAAGTTATGCCATGTGTTCCAGGTATCAATACCTGAACTTTTTCTAAAGGTATGGAAAGGTGCCCCTTTAATAGGATTAGGTCAATTTGGAGCGAGAAGAGAAGAAAACTATTTTAAAAAAAAACCGGCCCATTCATTACGGGAAGCACAGGGACTCAACTAAATCTTTGTTCTGTGGCACTTGCGAGTTGCGTTGCGACCGAAGCAGCACAGAAGAGGGAGGCTCCTCTCAAGAGTAAGTAGAATGGAGGTGGTTTTGGCATCTTCTTCTGTTGACGGCGGTATCGGGTGCTGGCAGCTTGAGACAGGGGCTGAGCACCTCCGCTACAAGTCTTGTGCCTCTCCACCTCATGGCCTCGTTTTTGTGGGCCACCGTTTCCTTGCATCCTCTCAGCTTCGAGACTCTTCACTCTCCTCTGGCTTCCTTCTCTACTGGTCCTGCTCCAAGGTATAACCTCTTTCTTCAATATACTTTATCATGTATTTAAGCTGTTCGACGTTTTGCCTCTTTAAAATACACCAAGTAATAAAAAAATGTTACTTGTTTATGGGTGCACAGCCTCAAGTACAAGTTAAGAGCTTTCCAGCTGAACCAATTAAGCCGCTTGCTGCTAATCACCCAGGCACCTATATAGCTGGTGGTGGTTTATCGGGTCACATATACTTCTGGGAGGTGAGCTTTCTTCATATGTTGGTAATTACAGGTTACAAATTTTTTAGGATTAGCTTGTAGATAATTATGAATAAATAATCGAAACTTTGTTGCTATTGTTTTTTACTTTACTAACTGGAATGTCTCACCATTAAGGTTGAAAGTGGCAGATTGCTTAAGAAGTGGCATGCTCATTATAGGTCTGTTACTTGCCTGGTCTTTAATGAAGATGACTCACTGTTGACATCTGGTTCAGAAGATGGATCTGTACGAGTTTGGAACCTGTTCATGTACTTGATTCTCATTTTCTCTTTCCCTCCTTTTTGATTTTTTTTTTTTTAGGATAATATTTTTGCTTGGTTGCTAGTAGTGCTAACTATTGCTGCATACACCTCTGTCTGTATTTCTGGATTCAATGATTCAGGATATTTGATGATTTAAGAACGCGTGAGGCAAATCATCTTTATGAGCATAGTTTTTCAGAGCATACCATGCGAGTGACTGATGTTGCAATTGGTTATGGAGGATGTAATGCCATTATAGTGTCAGCTTCAGAGGATCGGACTTGTAAGGTTTGATTTGCTTTCTAGTGTAGTAGTGCTGTACTATCTACCACAGTATGTATTTAGCTAAGAATCTATTTACTTTTGGCATTTTCAATCTTCATGTTCCACTCTTTCTATAGTTCAAATCATGTGTTTTCTTGGGGGCATTATTATATTTTTAACTAATTGTTACAGAAGATAAGGGGGATCTGTTTTGAAAGTTGAAAATAGTAATGCAAGGGTATTTGTCAGTTTAAAGGGGAAACAAGGTATTCTCTTATGTTTTCGAGCTTAGGGGGTCATTGGTGTTTACTCAATTTAAATATGAGAGGCACAGAACATATGTATTTATGAGAGATGATAATATAATGAAAAGTACAGCTAATCTTTAGAATGATTTGTTTATAAATCAAAATAAGTGCACTCCTTGTCTTTTTTGTTTTTATTATTATTATTTTCTGCTAAATTTTGCTTTTTGAGTTTCCAGGTAAAGACTACAATTGGAATGGGCTTTAATTTACCCTATATTATCTCCATGAATGGGTCTCAATATTTAACCATAATTTACTTATGGTTGTTTCCTACAAAATATCATTCATTTTCTTAACATTTGATTTCTCCATTTTCCCCATTTGATTTTCTTCATCCTTTTTGGTTGGTTTATGCATATATAAGCTGTGGCTTCTTGGCAGTGTATTATTCATATTTTTTTTTTCCTTTTCCTTAAGTTATTTTTTCTGGTGAACTGGTATGGATTTTGATTCCTGCTTTAATTTTCTTTAGGTATGGAGCTTATCTAGAGGAACGCTACTAAGAAATATAGTATTCCCTTCAATAATTGATGCCATTGCATTGGATCCTGCTGAACAATTCTTTTATGCTGGAAGTAGAGATGGAAAAATATTCATTGCTGCTCTTAACGCTGAAAGTGTCTCTAAAAGTGATAATGGAATGCATATTGTTGATTCATTCTCTAACCACAGGTTATCTTTCCTCCTCTTACTTTCCATATCATGAACATGTAGAACTACCTAGAAGTAATATGTTGTCCTTCTTGTCCTCACTCTTTCAAAATTTTATCAGTTATGACAGTTTGTTCTCACTTTGCCGTGTTTTTCTTTATGTATGTTTTATAGAACTTGATAATGTGGTTGAGGTAACTATGACAACTGTGTTACGTGACTTGGTAGGAACACATGATAGTTGTGATAGTATACATCTTAGGGAGTAACATGCTATAGTTTTATTGTTTCAAATTTCTGTATTTCTTGAATGATTCATTAAAATATATCTTTGTGCTTCACATATGAATTATATAACCATGAAGTATGCATTTATTGTTACCAGATTAGAGAAGGCTTTATCCCACTCTAAGCACAAATAGAGAAACATTAGTTAACTTGTCTAATACATTTTTGGAATGAAAAGCAGAATTAGAAATGTGGGGTTAGGGTGAGCATGGCGGTAATTGCCTTTATATGGCTTTAGATTTTGGCCTAGGTTGGTTATCAAACTGTTTGAGGTTTGCCCTCTATCGGCTAATAATTTGACTATCAAGTTGGCTGTTGCTACACCTTTTCAATTGGATATCATCTAGATTGCATATTGGCTTCCAACTGGGTATTGTGATTGTATTATTTAACTGGACAACATTATATCAACTACTTTAGCTTTTTTATAGTAATTAGTTATATGTGGTCTGCTTTTTAGATCAGCAAAAATAGGGAAAGAAAGGCCAAGTATTATGATGAGGACATGGGTCATCTCTTTTATGTTAGTTGGGAGGACACCACATATCTTAATGCTACTGGTCTTTCTTTAACTATGAAATTGATTCTGAGTTTTAAGTTATACAGTATCATATAACTAACTTATTATTATCTTCATTTTAACAGCAAGGCGGTTACTTGCTTAGCATATGCCACAAGTGGAAATTTGTTAATATCTGGATCGGAGGATGGAATGATTCGTGTGTGGAATGCAAAAACTCATAATATTGTCCGCATGTTTAAACATGGAAAAGGTTTTATCTAAACTCTATGAAATACAGCCTGCTTGTGGATTTTTATTTTCACTGAACGACCTTCCTGATTGCAATTTTATAAGTACCACTTCTTATATTTTGTGCTATATATTAGAAAGTGTTCTTTATGGAACAAGCTTCCAACTCTGTCAGTGCTAATCTGTCTTCTTTTCAAACTAGTACCTAATGGCAACAGGTAACAACTTAAAGTGTGAAATGCATATGACATAGCAGTAGATAATATATCTGATACTATGCTATAGAAGCTTAGTTGCTTAAAACAATTAGTGCATCTAATTCTTGTAGTCATCTCCGTACGATCAACCAGATCCATTTTATAGATTCAGCCACAAATTTTATCTGTGCTTGGATACATGCATAACAGCTTTCTTTCCTTATTTTTTTTTTAAAAAAATTCTAATTTTGCGTCTCTCTCTCTCACTTTCTCCTGTGAAGAACTCATTTATTGATACAGCACTCTCTTATATCCCTTTTTTTTTTTAATTATATTCTATGATTTAATCTTGACTTTTTGGTGTCAGTGATTATATGTAAGCATCCTAATCGTCATTTATATGCTTGACTTTATGAGTTATAATGTGGTTCCTGCATGCAAACTTCATGGATGGTTTTCTACGAGTTTATTCCCAGTTGCCATATGATCCCAAGTTAATTTTTCCAAGGTGCCATTGGCGACACATGCATATATTCGATACGGATTCCAGTTAATTTTGCTCTTTTTTATATTTAATCTAAATCTTTTCTGGATATTGCAGGTCCTGTAAATAATATTCTTGTTGTTAGACAACAACTTGACTTGAGTAATCAAATATCTCTTAATTTACAAACTTCCTCAAGAAGGCAGGGATCTTTATTACCCCCTCCATTGGAAAAATATGCAAATTCAACGGATGAAGACTCAGATGTTAAGACTCTTATCAGCCTCCAGGGTGGCAGATCTACAGATGTTTCATACCGCAGTTCTGATCTGATTTTTAATCAGATTAAGGAACTTCAGGTCTGTATGTCTTGATTATCTTGTACCTATTTGCATATAGGCATATTCCCATCATCATGCATTTTTTGGAATAACTTTTTTCTTTTTAAAAGAATAGCCATTATTGAAGTTTCTAATTGTGGTCTAACCTCTCTCTAAACCTATTTTTAAGCATCAGGGTTCTGCTGCTGCTACTGAAGTGGATATGGAGAAACTAAAACTTGATTACAATAGGTCGATGCAAATGGTTAACCAATGGAAGAAAATGTACGAGAGCTTGCATCAATTCTGTGTAAATGAGCTCTTGGATGGTGGAAAAGCTGGAATATCAGATGAAAATGGCAACTAAGACGTGTTATTTCCTTGCCCGGGCCTTGTTTAAATTTGGATGTAGAACTCGCGACATTATTGCTATATTTATGATGCTGTATAAATTTCCTTATTTGACCCCCTTTAGTTTTTTAATTAAAATTTGTTTATAATTATAACATCCTTTACCGGAGTGTAAAACTCACAATTCAATTCAATTCATACCAAATGATGGTCTTGCAAAAAAAGAAAAGTGGTCGTGGGTTAAGCTTGCCAGTTCTTCATGAATACATCATGTGGGCATGATCTATGTTGCTGTACGTGCATTCTAAATGTTATTTTTCTTTTGTTTGGTAACTATTGACTTAAGAGAGATTTTGCAGGTGGAAAAAGGGAAATTTCATTACTAACAAAGCAAAGAAAATACTACATCAAAACTTCTCTAGGAAGAGAAACCCCCAGAAACATCCTCTCTAAGGCATGAAACTTCTTTTGTATTATTATTTTAATAATTTAATTTATTTTATAATATTTGATGTTTTTCTAAGTGCAAGCCAAAGAATCTAAGATAGGAAATAAGACAAAGCAACAAAGAACCAACAACTCATTACCGAATGTCCAATGAGCAAGGCAGGGGGGCTACTTGGTTCACAGTCGTGGATAATAATAGCACTCCTGCGAAGATGGAATAGCAAATATCTACTTTAGGTTGGAAATAATTGGTAGAAAAGTTAACAGAACTTGGTTCAACTGGTAAGAATTAAAATATTTTATTTGTAAGATTTATGTTTGAATCTTAATGTTAGTTATCTACATTTGGTAGACGATTTGTAAGTATGAAATAATCTCTCCTTACCTTAAACTTCTTTCTATAAAAAAAATAAAATAAATAAGTACCATGAACAAGTAGAACACTTTAGTTGTTATTGGTTAGAAACCAAAATCCCTACTTAGTTAGTCATGGGTTAAATCTAACTGTTAAAACTTGCTAAAAATGTATGCATGACCTAATCCTGGTGATATTTGCTTATTCTGACTTTAAGTTCCATGCTTTATCATTGCATTCTTACCTACATTTGAGTGAATTTGCTTTAAACATGGTACTTAATCCATGTATTTGTGTTATCAAGTGTTTCTCTTGATTGTCAAGCAAGAGGAAGGATTTTAGGAATTTTTTGGAGCAAAATGCAGAATTATCAGTGAAACATGAAGTCTAGACAAGGGACACGACCGTGTTTGTTCCCGTATCAAGCCTCTAGAATTGCCCCCTGAAGCTTACTGAAGAATACAGCCATGACGGTGAAGAACACGCCCATGTTGGATGCTGTGTTAGTCAGCCTGAGACCACCTTGAAGTGAACACGCCCTTAGCCAGAGAAGCACGGGCCATGTTAAAGAGAACACGGCCTGAAGCAGAAAAGATACGCCCATGTCTAAGTTTGTGTTTGCAATCCAAGAAAGCCATGTTTAAGTAACACGGCCAAACCAATAAGTTAACACGACCATGTCTGAGGTCGTGTCTACAAGTCCAGAAAGCCATGTTTAAGTGACACGACCAGAACAATAAGTTAACACGGCCGTGTCTGTCCCGTGTTCGAGCTAGTAAAGGCTAAAAACCCCAGGACTCCAAAGATATATATATATGAACCTTAAATCAGAAGTAAGTGGACCCTTTTTAACATTAAAAGCAAGGACGACAATTGGACTTTGAAGGCTGGAGAAGAACAAGATAAAGGATTGAACCTTTGAAGGAATTCATGAGAATGAGTTTTTCTGATTCTGTCCTATCTTCTATGTATTTTTTTGATACAGTTTTGATCATGAGCTAAATTGTAAAGGTCTAGATATGATGAACCCTAGAATTATATTAGTACTCTTCTCCCTTTAACTTAATAAGAATTTGCCTTTCCTTTCTTAGAATTGTCTATGATTATTATTTGTGTTGAATTAATAAAACATGTCATTAATTGAACACTAGATTTCAATTTAGGAATTGAGAAATTATAAATTGAACAAGATCACTTATAGACAATAAAACTTGCATGGAATCTTAGAGATAGGACCACATAAGCCTTCTAGTTAGGGTTAACTTATTACAGGAAACTCACAGAAAGTAAACTAAGGCATTTCTAGGGGTGTTGATTAGGAAGAGATTTCAACCAATCAACCTAGGGATAGTTGTTATATTGTTTGAGAAAGAATAAGGCATAATTCATGAATTCCTATCAGTCTAAGTAAAAAATTGGTGATTATTGAGTTAAAAATGAAAGTGCAAGGTTAGATTCTAGGGGAATTCTTATCTAGGTCTGTCTATCTAAATCGATAAACCTTCGAATTCATTGTTATTGTTTTCTTGTCTTGCTTAAATTAGTTTAAATTAAGTAGTTCATAAAATTAGCCACAATTATGAGACTAGATAATAGAAAAAAAAAATTAATATTAATAGTTATAGTCCTCGTGGGAACAATATTTGTACTCAAGTAAGCTATTTTACAAAACGATAAATACACTTACCTAAAGTGATTGTAGTATTGTTTAATTGGATAATTTAAAATTATCACCTGGGTTCGAGTATTAAAAAATACCTGGTTAGATAAGTGTTGGGATACATTTTTTAAGAAGATAACTTTTTCACTCATTATACTCAAAATATTATCTTTTTTAATATTTTATAATTTTTACGTAGATATATTTATGGTATATCAAGCATAGTTAAAACACATAAAATATTAACATAACTTAAAGAGACTAAGTGGCCAAATCCCTCTCCGGCAGTGGGCATGGTGTGCGAATTGAGAAGTGCAATGGTTTCACACTAAAGAGAAGGAGAGAGAGAGAAGGGAATTTTAGGGATTTATTAGAATTTTTTTTTTAAAAAAAATTGATTTCAACTTCCTTTTAGAAAAAAAAAAATCTTCGGTCTACCCACCCTGCCCCAAACTGCTGGGTGGCTAAGTTTGAACCCACCCGCCCATATGCATGCGGGTGGGCGAGCCCAACGCGCCAAGGCAAACTTAAAGAGCTGTATTCAACAACAGCTAGAGAGCAACTGAATAGGGAAAAAAAATAAAAATAAAGATTGGTGATTGCTGACGAGGATTGTGGGGGAAAGCAGTTTGCGCGTATTCCCGCTGTCACCCATTTTCAGCTAAGCAAAATGGTGCCTGTCTGTCATCTATAAAATTCTCAATTTTTAATTGATAAATATACCTGCCCATATTTTTTTATTTATTTGGCGTTAAGGCTATCGTTTTGGGAGTTAGGGGAAGAGGTTTTCATACTGTGTTAGCGGAAAAGTTAGCTGTAGTAGATAGATCTGCCCAGGCATAAAACTAAAACCGAAATTGGAGGAGAAAGTGATGGCGTTGAATCAGCGATTTTCGGTGTCTTCAGCACTTCTCCTCATCATGGCTTTCTCCGTTTACTCTTTTCCTGCTGCTTTCATTTCAGGTAACCATTACTTGTCACTTTCTGTTTAGCTCTTGCTCTTGCTCAATTACTAATGTCCATTGCCGTAAAAAAGTTTCCATTTTTATCTTTGTGTTTTCTAATTGCAGAAACTGTTTTCGATTCTCAGCAGCATACAGGCCGGAATCTTCTTCAGGCTAAAAAAGGTTTATCATTTTTCCAACTTTTTTTTTTGGCTAATTCGTTTAAACCCGTCATGTGATTGTGGTGCTCTGTTATGGATCTATAAATATATTTTCTTTTTCTGAGGTAAAATTGTTTGATTTCTGTTATTTCCTTTTCCTTTTCCATTGCATGCAACTTTGGGTAATAGAAGTATACCAAATTTATCTACCTACTATATGTGTATCCTTTTTTCTTTGTATCTAAACCTTGTAGCTATATTTGTCTTTTTTTTTTTTTTTTTTTTTTTTTTTTTTAATTGAGTTATTTCAGTTATATTTGTGGATCTCCTGCTTTTGCCATTTTCTTTTCTGATATGAGAAAATTAAATTCACTGCCACTAAGTAAAGAACATGGAGAGACATAGAAAGATCCCATCATTTTGGTTTTCTTGCTTGGCAAGGGTTTAATTGCTTTGCACTTTTCATATAATTATTCAATTCATCGCACTTGGACATAAATGCAAAAGATAAGAGGATGAACTAGGGTTTGCTTTGGCAACCAATGAAGATTTTTATCCTTTTTTTTTTTTCCTTTTAAATGGTTTAGTTTTGAGGAGGTAGGGAGATATCTTCTTATACATACATTAGCATTAGGAATGGATTACTGGAGGAGTAAGGTTGCTCCATTAGCAGTAGCAATGAAGGAGTGCTGGCAACTTTTCCCTGCAAATGTATATCCTACGAAAGGAATCCCTTGGCATTGTAAATCCTGCACTAATTAGTCCAATTATTATTATTTGTTCAAATATTTTCTTTCTGCTGGTCTTTAGCCTGTGGGTTTATGTACAAAAATGGATGATGCAGTTGGGTAATCTGAATCATTGACTAGCATTCTAACTGTAAATTCCTCTCAATGTTTGTTTTCTGCATGCCATCCTCAGTCTATTATGAAATCTGTTGCCTATGTAAAGCACAAATTATCTATGAAGAGTTACGCACATTAGCTTGAGTAAATCTACATTGCTTAATGCTTGTGACAGTAATTGATATACTGTGGGATATGTATTAGTTTCAAGTAAATGTAATTCATCACTTAAATCAGTAATGGGTGTATAGTGGGACACATTATAGAGCAGATGATTCTCCCATGTAACATTATGAACTTGTATATAAACTAAAAGAGAATAGAGTTGCTACAGATTAGCTTCATACAAGTCACTGATGCACTGACCATTGGTGTCCTGATTGTATTATAGTTTTCTTTGATATTTATGTAGCATTGTCTTTCTCTTGAAATATGATGTTATGAATACATGTCATCATAGATAGCCTCTTAGATCTTGCTTTGAATCTCTGAACTTTTCCCATTCTAATTCTTTTTTGATAGAGATGTAGCGTCTACCACTTGCTGGAGCAGTTTTACACTTTCTTTCCCTACTTTTTTGCTGTGATATGAACCTAAGCATAGCAATAGTCTGACAATGCCATTTCCCTTCTTACATCTGCAGGTTGTCCTGTGAATTTCGAGTTTTTAAACTACACAATAATCACAAGCAAATGTAAAGGACCCCAGTATCCACCCAATATCTGTTGCAGCACATTTAAAGAATTTGCTTGCCCATATGCAGATGTGTTAAATGATGAAACAAATGATTGTGCCTCAACCATGTTCAGCTACATTAATCTCTATGGGAAATACCCTCCTGGCCTTTTTGCCAGTGAATGTCGTGAAGGGAAAAAAGGTCTAGAATGCCCTGCATTACCACCATCAACATCTGCCAATGATACAGGAAATCAGATTATGCATTATCCATCCCTACTGCTGATGCTCACAGCTGGCTTCTTAATCTTGTTTTTCCGATAACTTGAATGCCCAAAATTTCATTCATTATGTTGTTGTGCCCAATTTTTTGATACCTCAGGTTCATTATCATATCATATATCCATATGCGGTAATGTGCTAGGGCTGAAAATATTAGCAAACGCGGAGATTAGTTTCTATTTCCGCCATGTACTAGTTATATGCCTTTGTTGTGTGTATAAGTGTGATTGCGCTGAAAAGAAAGAAAAAGAAACAGGAATTTATTTGTAGTGGGTTCCAACACATGATTGGTTTACTACCTGAAAAATTCGTTTTGTATTTATTTAATGGGAAATAAGCTTGCATGAAAGGGAAAAAAAAATAAAAATAAAAAGAGCTTGCTTGAGGGCCGAAACAGGCTTGTATATGTGACATGGCAATTGGATTTATAGAGCCAACAACCAAAAAAAAATAAAAAGGAAAAAATAATAGGAAATCAGTTTTGTGCCGTGGACTTGAGAAAAAAAATCTTTCTTTCCAAGCCATCTTATGCGTGGATATTGATTGTGTGGATGTGAATGCTTCATAGTTTAAGAGACAAGGATATATATTATCTTCGTACCTGCGTCTACGAACTTGTGTAGTTTTAGGGGTTATTTGTTATTGTCACCATCACATGGCTGCTTCTCTCACACATCCACCCTTGCTGCTCAAACACACAGATTTACTTGTAAGAGTTTGCCGCAAGGTTCCCCCCAGTGTCCTCTTGCTTCAAATGTGCCACAACTCTGAGGAATTGAGACAATTACACGCCCAATTCGTGGTGACCGGACTCTTGGGCCACCCTTCGAATGCTGGGAGGCTCATTGAGTCCTACGTTCAATTTTCTCACATCAACTACGCTATATCTGTCTTTGAAACAATACCCACTCCGGATATTTTTGCCGCCAACAATATCGTAAGAGGCCTAACTTTATGTAAGTTCCCACATGAGGCGCTTTTGCTTTTCAATACATTGTTACAAGAGGACCGAAAGCCAGATAGTTATACTTACACATTTGTGCTTAAAGCTTGTTCCCATTTGGAAGTCCTATCTGAAGGTGAACAAGTGCATTGCCATATAATTAAGGCTGGAATAGCACTGGGTACTCACATCTCTAGCTCACTAATAAACATGTACACTAATGCTAATAGGATCCCTTGTGCAGAGCGTGTTCTTGCAGAATTATCACAAGATAAAGTACCCACTCTCAACTCAATGATTTCTGGGTATCTAAGGCAGGGTCATGTTGAAAAAGCTAGGAAAGTGTTTGACAATATGTCAACAAGAGATGTTGCATCTTGGAATGCCATGATATCAGGGTACACAAAGAACGGTTTGCATGCCGAGGCGTTAGAGGTCCTTCAAGAAATGATGGCAACCCAAGTTCTTGCTGATGAATCAACATTTGTGAGCTCATTGACTGCGTATGCCAATCTGGGAACTCTAGACCAGGGAAGATGGATACACGCATATCTGGATAGAAGTAAGGTAAAGATTAGTAAAAATTTAGGTGCTGCTCTTATTGACATGTATGCAAAGTGTGGCTGCATTGAATGTGGCAATGAATTGTTTGAAAAGATGAATGAAAGAGACATAGTAACTTGGGGAGCAATTATATCTGGTTTTGCCAGGCATGGCCAAGTCCAGAAATGTATTGAACTGTTCAATGAGATGGTTGGCGGAGGAACACGTCCAAATGAGGTTGTGTATGCATCCATGTTATCTGCTTGTGCCCATGGTGGGTATGTTGAAATGGGATATCACTACTTTAATCAAATGATTCGTGATTATGGAATCACACCTTCAGTTGAACATTATGGATGCATGGTAGACCTCCTAAGCCGTGCTGGAAAATTGACAGAGGCAGAAGAGCTCATCCAAACAATGCCACTAAAGCCTAATTCAGTTATATGGGGCACTTTCTTAAATGCTTGTAGGATGTACAATGATGTAAAGAGAGGGAACTGGGCATTAAGGCACCTAATGGATCTTGAGCCACAGTCGGGGGATCGATATAAATTAGCAGGACTCATGTTTGCTAATGCAGGAGTAAAAGAGGATGCCTATAAGATAAGGAAGTTCATGAAGGAAAATAGCTTAAAAACTAGGCGTGGATTGAGTTATGTTGAAGTACAAGGTAAGGTGCACGAGTTTGTAGCAGGGGACACTATTCATAATGAAGTTAGAGAAATCTACAGGCTATGGGGAGGGTTCACAGATTAGTAGAAGGAGATGGCTGAGTTAAAAATGCTAGCAGTAAGGACTACAAACAAACAAGAAATTACCCAATTGCAGTGATTTCCTCAATAAATGCTTATTGAAAAGTTTTAGCCTACAAATACTAGATATTAAGTATTAACGTATCTTTCAGGTAAAAATTTGATTTAGTACTTCCCTTCATTTCTGCCTTTCTAAACTTAAAAATTAGTTGTCCAGCAAGGGAGTTTATGTTTGCAACGTCGCTTTTCAAGTTCACACTCAGGAGGCGTTAAGATGACAGCCACTCCCCCAGCCATTAAGCCAATGGCTGGTTAGCAGGACAGGACGTATAAAATAACTTGTACCCTCAATAAAATTGCACATTAACCCCTCTTTGGTTCAAAAATTAAAAAATGCACTCCTCAACTCGTTTTCAATTGCCCCAATGTAATTTGAAAGAGATATTCAGAGAAGGTCCTCATATTTTAAAAGGATTTCAAGACATTCAAAGATTGAAAGCGGGACGCGATGTCCTTTTTATATTAGTGAACAACTTTGAAATTTTAGTAGAATATTATTTGTTTAAGTTTGCAAACGAGGCTCCAAACAAATAAAAGTTACGTAACAAATTATAAGCAGGAAATTTTCATCCAATCCTACCCTATTAAGCAGGAGCAAAATGCAGTTTCTTGCGGATGAAAAACAGAATGGCAGACTCATGAAGTGAAATGATTACAACTCTTGGTACTGAAAAATCAAGTCAGATCATTTTTTCCAATCTTATTGCGTGATTCAAGTTACATAAAATCCCTCACCTCGTGGATTTATTCCTCAGTTGTATTGACAATTTCTGAATACACAAAATATACATTAATATAATGCTTATTTTAAGGTTTCTTATTAACAATGGAAAGACTTTAATGACAAATAGAATTTGCTATATACTTAAAACTGAACTTCACTCTTCTGGTATCCCCAGCTTCCTGGAGGGAGTTGTGAATCATACAGTTGCTGGTGCAGAATAGTTTACATCTTCCAAAGAAAGTAGACCTAAATTCTCTTTTTCTTGACTTGAATTAGCATGGATAAATTAATCACCATATGAGTTTGAGCCTAGACTTCTGATGAAACTGTTTCTTTGTCATACACCAGGGACCGGGAAAGGTGCTCAGCTGTAAACAAGCCAAAAAACAGTTGTGAGCATCCTTCTAAATCTCAAAACTCCCAGTAGCCCTGCCTAGGCTCAAACTTGTGATCACATAACTAAAAATGAAACTGATACAGGATAACTAATGAAAATCAAGTGAATATGTAAGTCAATTCATTTCGTAAGAATTTCTTAAGAAAAAGTTTGATGTGTTGGATTTCTTTCAATGTAAAAGTGATGCAACTATGGAAAAAACTAAATTTGAACATTTATCAGAATCAGTAGATAGCTCACATTGCCAATAAGCTTTCCTCCAAACCATGCAGTATCCGCACCATATGGAGGTGGTATGACTTTGATTCCATTGGACACACATGGAGGAAGTAACTCGCGGAGTTCCTTCTCTAACCTCTCTGAATCAAAGGATCCCAAAAGCATAATTAGAACTCGTTATTGTTAGTATTTCATCCCCCAGGTGTTTTCTGTACTTTAGTTCCATTTCATCTTTCAGTCCTGCTGCAGTAGGTACAAAATGTCATAAATAAATTAAGAATTTTACCTGCTAGACCTGGTAAACATGCAGTGCCCCCGGATAAAACCACAGTCTTAAACCAATCACTGTCGCCTGCCAATTCTGCAGCATGGCAATGGTCCATACAAAGAGCTACGGCCTGGTGCAAACCCATTGCTTGCCTATACCAAGAAATGCATAATAACCTTAAACTACCATTTCAGGGAAATGTAAAACAAGATGACAAAGGAGGCAAGGAGTCTCCATGTCAAAAGCATATATCATTCTAAGGAAACATATAATGCCATAGAGAACATATACGTTCAGTCAATTCAAGATAAAGAGGAATTTGTGGGAGTTACATAATATTAGCCCCTAACACTGTTTTAATTATGCACGTCTCTTTGAATTAAGTTAACAGGAATTATAGAAAAGAAAAAAATTGATCACTTCTATAAAATTTCCATGTTTGAATTTTTCTCCTCTAACATGCCATTATTTATTCAAGAATCTATGTTAAATATTCCCAAACAACAAAGGGGTATATATTAGAATTTGGGAAAAGAAATAAATTTAGAACTGAAAAGAATAGGTCTAGTAGGCTCATAAATAGCCAATGCAAAAAGGAAAGAGACAATTGAGCGTTGACATATGACCCTTATGTGATGGAAAATCTCCCTTTAATTACTGATCCTGATCGTTTTCCTTCCTAGAAACCCTTAAAAAGACCTGCTTAAATATCTTAGATATATGATTTTTCACAATCAATAAAACCCTTATGAAGGTTGATTTATTTTCACCCAACACTCTACAAGGGCAGTTTGGCTTTTTTTTTTTTTTTGGAGGCGGGGGGGGGAAGATCAAAAGCACTGTTGGAGGAATAAAGAAAAAAAGAGAACTGAGAAAATATAAAAATACAATTTTAAGAACAGCTATTTTCAGTGCCTTTTTTCATAAGCTAAAACTTTTAACCTCTCCAGAAGTGCTTTTTCCACCAATAAAAGCCAGCTAAAAAAACCTCAGCCAAACTTAGGGATAGGATAGTTTCCTTGGTATATAGCTGTAACATGGAAACAAATTAAAGAAAATTTAATAATTTCGTCCCATAGGTTGCATGTTATGAATTTTATTTTGCAATTAATGATGTACTCTGCAAATTGAATTCCCAAATATACAGTTAGCAAAGTACTCTTTCTCCTCTAGGTATCTTTTTAACCTTGAAATATCAGACTAATGGCAGAACTATCAGATTATGCAATATAGAACATTCTGGAAATCAAATCTTTTCATTGTAAGCAGTTCAACCAAAGGTCAATTCTCATGCAGAGAATTCAGTTTAAGAAAGCTTTATTATATTTTAGAGAATACCAATATCGCTGTCTAAAGGAACCTTGTCCCTCTTCTTCAAGAATTAGATGAAGTATGGAATTAGTGGGCTTAAAACCTATTGTTCTTTTTCTGTGTGAAATACAAAGAAACTTCAACTGACACCACGAACCGCGTGGGTTGGGGTTGGGGAGGGGGTTTATCGGGAATATGTGAAAGAGATAACAAAAAATCCAATTTTATTTCTACTGATTGAAATGCACTTAATATATGTTCCTCCAACTATGTTATGATATGACATGCAAAGAATCAGGCCCCAATCAGGGTAGACCTGAACTAACATATCCGAAGCAAATATGCACACTCAATATGTTGTAACCATATTGAGAGAAATGCAAAAACTTACATCCCAGTAAGACGAGGCTGAAATAAGATCTCTCCTGTTTGAAACCTCTCTTTTGAAAGCGTAAACCATCCTTCTCCTGCAGCTTCAAATGATGCTTGTGTATCTTTTGATAGTTCAGCTGCAAAATCCTCAGCAACGTAGCATAGCTTCTGTTTCCATGCAGCCAATAAAACATCAGGCAACTTCAGTGAGATGATTTTCCACAAAAAGTAATCTGGAAGTTGAATATCAAACACTGCCACCTCACTTCCAAAAAAAAAAAACAAGTAAAAAGAACAGAAGAAAAATATGCAAAGGAAACAAAAACATAAGAAAAAAATAAATAAATCATGAGGGATTCGCTCAAAAAGTAATGTCCCAACTGTTCATCCAAACAAGTCTCGTGTAACATAGTTAAGGGCACATATTTTTGTCAAGGAACTAACTATCCAAAAACCTTCAGATGTTAGGCGAAGGCCCAGGATGATTTTGTTTTAACATCTCTGTTAGAATATTAGCTGTAAATACTGTAGTTATTATAGCATATGTTTAGGCTTGTAATTAGCTTATGATTAGGCCCATGATTAGGCCCGTTATTGCTGTACAGTTAGTATAAATAATAGATGTGAGAAGCTAGTCTCACAACCTTTTCCACTATTCTCACATGGTATCAGAGCAATTTTAGTGAGAAAATTCCTCTTTTTCCTGCTGTGCAATTTTCCAGCGGTGCTCCCCTGCTGTGCTTTCCTTTCCAGCAGTGTTACCCCTAGGGTTTAGTGGCTGTGCTCCTCTCTCGCCACCCTAGGATTAGATTTTCCCAAATTCACCTCCATAGTCAACCTCAGAACCCTCCGACCGGCCTTTCCCCAGAAACCCGTCGCCATCCTCCTCCGCACGCGCCCACACACGCCACTCCACTCTCTGCGCGTGAAACCCACGCGCCGCCAGTTTCTTCCGCGCGTGGAGGCGCGTGTCTGATCCGATCGCCGTGAAACTTTCCAGATCTGTCCTCCGGCGTAATTCCGACCTGTTCCTGCCGTTACTTTGGTGTTTTCTGACCTATACAGCGTCATAACAGTTCTGCTCCTCTTTGTTAACGGTTAGTAACATCCAAATGGCCTCTTCAGCCAAGGAAACTTCTGGTCACCACTCATTCCTTACTTTTTCTTCTACTCCAACTATCTGTGCTGAGAAATTAACTGGTTCTAGCAACTATATGACTTGGTCAGCCTCTGTGGAGTTGTGGTTTTTAGGTCAGGGCCATGAGGAACACTTAATCAAACAAATTAAAGACATCCCTGAAAAAGATCAGCCTAAGTGGAAGCAGGCAGATGCTTATCTTTGTAATGTTCTTTGGCAATCTATTGATCGGGTTCTTGTTGGCCAATATCGACCTTATCGTACCTGTTATGAGGTTTGGCATAAGGCCAAGAAACTCTACTCAAACGATATAAATCGTTTGTATAATGTTGTCTCTCAGATGAAAACTCTTAAGAAACAGGATCTGGATATGCAAACTTATCTGGG